>JAQGAE010004940.1:0-11966 GCA_034696685.1 Julus scandinavius | reverse complement strand
ATCTCTTTTTGTTTGGCTGTAATTGTGTTTTAAAATTTCACCCATTGAAAGTGATAGGGTTGTGATTCACCTTAATGCTTACTACCAGATTGTGGATTGAGGATTTAATCGCTAGAGATTTAGGAAAGGTTAACAGGAATCGAGAATAACTAAAATTGGTAGCAGGGCAGTTACAAAATTAACGTATATGAATATATGAATATAACGTATATGCAGGACATCCAGATTTAAGATTGTCCATAATTTTTTCACTCGCGACTGGAATGGGGCATTCCATCGTGGATGATTTTACAGAGGAAAACAATCTTTATGTGTGGCGTTGAAAGCTGATTTTTCATATCTCAACGTTTTATCCAATGTGTTAAATTTATTTTTCTCTGTTGGTGTTGTGCACGTTTCCGACGAACACACGACCATAGTTGCCTCGGGCGACTTTAAATGTTTGTGAAAAGAAAAGCAACTCTTCGCTACTTTGCATTTGCCGTGTGTAATCGCCGATGATCACACGAGGGAATTGACTCGCTCCATAATCAATGGAAAAGTAGCTTGCAAAGTAAAAGCAACGGAAATGCATTTTATCAGAGATAAGATAGATTGTTTCGCTCTTAAACAGAAGCGCCGCACTGATCGTCCTATGTTCTATTCCAAAAGTAGCTTTTTAGAATGCAAATGTTGGTCGACTTTCAATTACAGTTTTTTTGTTATATATAAATTTAGTTTCCAGCGAAAAGTTTTACAAACAGGCCTTCAAGTCTATCTTATACACACATGTTTGTTATCACTGAAATATACAACACAGACCTTTGTTGTTGCCTTGGTCAATATTATAAATTACAAAGTTTTAAGAATAAATTTTAGTTCAATATTTTTTTTTTTTTTTGTAGAAACAAAAGCGCTAAATAAAATGTATTGGCATTGATTACTTTATCTGTTACTATTCTTGTTGCTATTATTGTTACTGTAAACGTATTGCATGCTATTCTTTTTATTTTAATTTGTATTCCCCTTTATAGTTCCTGCGTACTTTTCATTAGTTATTTATTGTAGCTTATTGTTGTTGTTGAAATATGTTTTAATTAAGTTGTTTCTTTCATAGAAAATGCTTGTTACAAAAATATAACACGCTATTTCCCGCTTAATTATTGTATGGCAATTAGAGTATATGCATATAATAATGCATTGAGTATACATTACCTAAGAATGTAATGACCGAATTAATTTGTTTTTTATAGTTCATTCATTAAGGACAGTTTATAATAATGATATTTTATATCTGGGAGCTCCCTAATTAGTCAAAATCGACTGTTTACATGTCAGAATGTTTTTATTTTTTTTAATGCTGAAGTTTTAATCGATAAACCTATAATTAATATGGGATTTTTAGGATGTTTAGTTAATTAGTTAGTTGTAGTTCTTCTTTCGAAATTAATTATGTGAAACATCTTTTGTAATTTTTTTTGTTTTACAGTAACTTAAAATCACGTTTTTGTTGAGAAACTTGCTTCAGAAACAAACACTTTGGCAAACATTTTTGGTATTTACAATGGAACATGGTAAAATTTGAGATGCCATGTATTCGTATACGAGCATTGCATGCATGGTGATTTCGATAACAAATTATACTATTATCAGTGATTACCATAAGTGGAGTCCAGAGACTTTGACTAGATAATACCTGTGGTCAGTGACACAAACTCATAGAAATTGATTCATTGACCCTCGAAAGTAGCAAGAATGGCCAGAGGGATGCTCAATTTTATTTCATTTTCAACGGCGCTCCTACATTTGGACCTTCAAGCTCTCTTTAATGGTAATACCCTGCCTGAAGCGTTCATTTTGATGACAATTTACTAAAGATGACGTCATTGACGATCATTAGGGCCGTTTGAGGGCAATGTCGCAGAAAGTCGTTCACTTCTTAATTGCACAATGACGTCATAAATTTCCCTCGTTAGTCCACTAAGGTGTCTTTCAGTAAGTAGACTGGAAAACGAACTTGGACATGAGTGGATTTTCTGATGTAGATGGTTTATCCGATAGCGATTCTTATACCATCAAATGTCAAAGAGCAATTCTGGGAAACGGAAATCATCGTTCGGCTTTTTGGTCCTTAATTACGGCCATTAATTAGTACTGTTAATCCCTTTGCTTGCTTTTGCTCTGGTTTCAGTTTGATAATGATTTGAAAACTTTGAACTGTGGTGAGGTGTGCAAACTTGCAAGAATTTAATGGTTGAATTACAATGCCAGATGGCAAAATGGTTTGAAAGATTCAAGAAAATGTAATGTGCATAGATTTCTGTGATTTGAAGTATACGTAGTTATGAACGATTTAAATTGGACTGCAGAAATGAAAAGGAATTGAAGTTGTAGTAAAATTTGCCGTTTTTCATGGTTGACATACATACGAAGAGATTATAAGATTTGAAAAATTACATATGTAATATTTGAGAAAAATATAAATTATAAACCAAAACTGCACAAAATAATACTTTGCAATAATCTAAGTAAATCCAGTACTGAAGTGCGACAGTTAATACTGAGTTTGTAGTCACAATAAACTTTCAGACTGTCCATATGTGCCACTCACTATAGTAGAACCTGTCTAAATGCATACGCTTGGGACCGGTGGAAATATATGCCTTTAGACAGGTTCATTTACAAGGGCCCCAAGTCGGTACCGGAAAAAAAATTTCTTTTAGAGAAGTTATTCATTTACACAGGATGCATTTAGACAGGTTCTACTGTATTAAAAACACCGAGTAACCAATCGAAATATTAATTCGCCCATTTCTATAAAAAAAAAATATTTATATTGATTTTTTTGTAATTCAAATTTTCGTTATACAAAAATGTTTATAATCATTTTTTCAATCAATAGAAAAAAAAATTAAATCAAAAGCACAACTGAACTTCATTCCAATGACACAAAGGAACAATTGTCGTTGGTTTATAAAATCAATAAACAGTTTATCAAAACTTAATGATATTTTGGGCAAAATTTCTTGAAATATAGATCTCACAAATGTTCATCGCAATTGCTAAGTTCTGTACAAGGGTGGTCTGAATTTGAATTGTTGTATTATAGTTGTGGTATTATTCGAAGAAATTGATAAAATTATACATCACTTTGTACATAAGTGAGTAGTTATCATAAAATTGCTTGCTAAAGCCCTCAAAATGTCCTGCGGAACCCAGTTTGAAACTACTCTACCGAGAAAATTTTATTTGATATTAAAGTGAATTTTTTTTTTTTAGTTTCCCAGAATGGCAACAGCAGTGGTTGGCTAGGACGGGATGTCTTGTCTAAGGAGACCCGTCAGTTACTAGTCAACATGTCCGGTAGTCTGGACCTGCAACTTCCATCTATATACCACTACCTCCCTCATCTCTTAGGCAATCCCTACGCACTGCAACCAGCTTTCAAATTGGCAAAAGGAAGAAATGGAGGTACTATCTTCAGTCTCTTATCTATTCAATACTTTTTTTTTCCTTCCTTTTTTCCCTGTTGCATGATTTTCCGAGAAAATAAGACGGAAAATCCGCTGCTAAGTAAAGGCAGAATTTCGGAGAAATGTATCGAGGCACTTAATCCAGTTGAAACTTGCAAACTATTGAAAAAGCTGCGGTCGAGATCTTTCTTTGATCAAGTGAACAATGGATTCATTGTCTTCTTGTTTCAAATTTAATGCATTGTTTATTGCAGTCATAATGCGTCTACTCTATTTCATCATACATGTATGTTAAGGAGTCAACGAAAAGGGTCAGATGCATGTAGCACGTGACTTGATGTTTGCGTTCCTCAAAATTGTTTCGGCAAAAAGTGTTTTCCGTTGAAATGTTAGGTTTAGGGATATGGAAATTGTGGTTTTTTTTATCGGATATCAATGGATGAATGCGTTGAACGAACAAATTTATGCTTTTGCCCAGAAGGGAATTGTTTTAAACGATAAATTCGGCGAAAATCGTACATTTAATGGAGGCCGCCATCTTGTTTAAAATTTAATTAACTCATGGAACACCTTGTCTCAGTTACCATGGTTGCGAACTCAAAAGGCGGCCACACACCAGAGCAAACACGAAACTCGCACTATTTCTGCTAACATGTTTGTCGAAACGTGTTTATAGAACATTTTCCGACAAACATGTTTATTAGAAATCTGCACAAACATAGCGGTCACACCGAAGAAACCATTGATTTGTCATAAGAAGGGGTGGTGCCTTCAAATTTTTCATCAAATTTTCAAATACATTCAAACATTTAAATCTCCCATCAAATCTACCTGATACGCTTGACTTCTTATCCGAACTTTCACTAATATTTTTTGTCGGTATTACTTTAATTTTACGTTTTCAGGATGACCAGCAGCCTTGACAATCGGTATTATGCTTGAAATTTGTGTTAATTTCTAGTCCGATTCGGAACATTTCCGTTAATCTGAAAATTCTGATATAAAAAGCAAACAAAAGTAATTTTTTAAGCTTTAAAGAACAATGCCCAGACTCATTAGAATACATATTGTGAGGAGTGAGGCTTGAAATCCTTGAATTTGAAATAACCAATTTACAGGACACCCTGGTTAATTAATTTAAATCAGTCAGGAGGAACACTATTTTTTTATGATTTCTTTAACCCACGACTGGCGCCTGACTTGCTATTGATGCAAATGTTTAAACAATTTTTTATTCAAAAATTCATTCAAAATATCATATTACATTATTTCAATTAGATTATATGGTGTATTCCTCCCAACTACCACGTTATTAATGGGTCGACATTTTAAAACCCCATAGTAATTAACCTTGCACAATATAATTAAACGTGTCGTTAACTTTAATAGTTCAATTATCATTTGGCAATTAAACTGGTAATTCTCGAGACAAACTGCTAATAATGACGACTAAGGCAATTTTTTTTAACGTTGGATGGTTGACTTTAAAAGCAAACCGCAATAAACTTGGGAGTAAAAACCTTGGATTAAGCCTTTGGTAGTTGAAGCCGCGAAATGCACCTCCTGAATGTTTATTTATTGACCATCAGCTCGACTTTATTGTTGCATGACTTAATCATTGTAAGCCAGCGTTCGATGCTTACAAATAGGTCCAACGTCGTCTTAGGGCTCCTTTTTTTACTGAATAATACCTCTTTGTGCAACCCAAAATCGTTTCTCGTATAAGGTTTTTTTTTTGTCCTATTTCAACGAAAGTCTTGTATTTTTTTTTTCTTGCTTCTGAATAATGGCATTGTATTGATGGCTAAGTCTAGCTGTTCAACTCCTTCTGTTAACACAAGGGAAATATTTCTTGATGGTGGGTTGCACAGTTCTCCGGTTAGTGTAATCTGGGGCTTTTGCCAAAGTTTGAACACGCCTGCATGTTCGTATCCGATTCGTTTTGCTTTATTTCTTCATTTGCGAAAACTGATTTCCTCTTTCTGTGAAATTGATATATCCTGAAAGACTAATGGTGTCTCGAAAAGTACTTGAGATGGAATATCGAGGGATGTCTTCAATTGTTAGTCCTATTCAATATATATTACAGGCAATAACAAAACGGTTTGTTATCACTTTGATTGGGATAGCTTGCATTTTCATAGCTTGCTTCATCTTAGAAACTACTTGAGATATAACAGGGTTGTAAGATAGGCTTGTTTTTATTAGACAGTGGTCAGTCAGGGAAGTTAGGGAAAAGAGATCAATTTAAAAATTATAAGGATTTTATTTGCTTTCACATTGCCAGTTAAGAAAAGGACCTGCATGTATAGACATGGGGAAATTCTTAAAAATCAGGAAAGTCTGGGGGGAATTCCTTTTATTAACTGGTTTTAACATCATTTCACGTGAACAAAAATGGGCGTAGTCAGTGTGTTTAGTAGCCTTAAAAATCAGAAAAGTCTGGAATTTTGACTGAATTTTTATCACATCGGAAAAGTCGAGAAGTATGCTTGAAATTCTGTTAATTTAAACATCAATCGTCGTCTTTGTTTGGAAATTTATGTTAATCTGAAAAAAAATTTTTATTATCTCACATTCTGCAGATTTTTTCAAAACTCTTTATACCAATACTCCTGGGAGGGCGTCTTTTAAAATTTTAAGGAAGAGCCTTGAAATCCTTCAAATATGTTTGAATGATATTCAGCAATTTTACCAGCAATGGTTTTTTTAAAAGTTTTTCTAACAAAAAAAAAATTAAAAAAAAAAAATTAAAAATAATATTAAAAGCAAAATAATAAATAAATAAAGTGTCTACTCGTATAACTAATTAAATATACGAAAAATCGTTAACTATTAATTGTATCTGAATTATTTCTGAATTATTAAATCAGATATGGCGATGACAAAAATTGTTTTTGATAGTAGTTTGTGTGATCCCAAGTTGAAAAGTGAAATTCAAGATTTAAGTTGTGTTTTAAAACAATTTTCAGAAGTTTAAAAACTTTGAATTTAAAGCTGTAAGTTAGGGAAGTTAAAAATTTCAATTTTGGAGAAACCCTGTATTTACCTTTCGAAATTTTTGAAATAGATAGTTTATGTAGTAAGTGCGTATATATTTGGTTATTTAGGCAAGAAATCGTTCAATTCTTCCTGGAATTTTCGATTAAAAATGGGCATTTTGGAGGATCTCCAGGAGGTCGATTCTGTGTTTATGTTAATAGAAGTGGCTTAACACGCCGTTGGGCGTTCGATTTCGTCGCATCGAGAACATAAAATAGTCAGAAATTTGAAATTCAGGTCGATTTTCCGATGTGAATAGTTTTGAAAAAGCACGCTGAAACGGCTTAAAATTTGCAACGAGGTCCTCCGGCTTCATTGTGGCTGCGGAAATGCCGTCGTTTTCAAGCGCATTTTCAGCCATTTCCCCGGAGCGTCATAGTGCATTCATCGGAAATTATTTTCGCGCTTTTTTTTAGCAGGATTTTGGCGGTGATGAGTTATGCACCGAAGATAACGCCGCCAAAACGGTTTATTTAATCTTTCGCTGATGAAAACCGTTGAAACAGGAAGGATGCGCCCGTAGACAGCAGCGCCGTAACGGGATAACTAATGGCCCCCATACACGCCGTTAGGCCTACACCAGTTTTGTTTATTTTGCGACTTAGTTTTTCGAAATTTATGCTCGGCTCGAAATCCAACCCCAGAAGCAAATGTGTTTTACAGGGAGGAAAAAAAGGAAAACAATATTGTGGGTTGTTGTTGTTGAATAGGAAATTGTTAGTAAACCTGCATGGCTTAGCTGTTAGCAGGGTTTGCCTGCCATTAAGGGCCAGTCAGGCAATACACATTGGTCAATTTTATATAATATATTATAAATGCATTTTTTCTTCAGCCATTTAAATTACCTCTAAAATAAATTCGGAATTATCTTATACATTTTATTTTTCAATAAGTGGTATTCATCATAGTCGTGAGTATGAAAATTTTTAAGTTGATTGTGATTGTTTCATGGCATGTTCAATGAATTGTGGAGTTAGTATTGCATATATTGTACAATAAGGAAATGTATCGGAGTATGTTATACAATATTTGTAGTTTGCGACTAGTTTTTAAAAAATATTGAAAGATAATTTTCAATATTTTTCAAAATGAATGCAACTTAGTCTTCGAATTTGTTGCGAAGTGTTTTATTTCGAATTTGAGGTTCTGCTAACAAACATTACATGTTCCTCCCTATCCTTCCTGATAACGTATGCTAGTATTTCGCATTTCATTAATTTTTTTAAAAAACTAGTGTGTTTTTCTGCGGAAAATAAGAGATAAAAATGTCAATATCCGATTTCTTCCACCATCTGTTAAAATCTCATCTCGGGCGCGAAGATTGCTGCGGCAAAGTCGATTTTTGTATGAATATTAGGCCTATTTCTCCCCTGTTTTTACAAATTTTGTCTCCGATTTTGTGTCTATGAATAACGTTCTCAATGGGTGTTCATCTTTATCTTTTTTGTCCTTTCAGTTTCAATGGTGATGGGTGTACCCACGGTGAAACGAGCTATACAGAGTTACCTGATGACCACCTTGCAAAACCTCATCGAAAGCATGACTCAAGCTGAGAGGGACGATTGCGTCATCATCGTCTTCATAGCTGAGGTAGGACCTTTTTATAGTCGCAGCGCCATCTGCAAACATGCGCGGCATAAGCGAGGGGAAGAACAGCGGCGCTTCGGGTAGGAGACGATAACGTGTACTATTCTGGGGATGTCATATCTAGGCAGAAATATCATGGACCAACTTTTTTTTCCAAAAGGGCCTCAGGAGTAATTCGACTCAGAACCCGGTGGCCACACACACTAATTATTAAAAATAAGTACTATACTATTTAGTATATTACTTATTTTTTTATGATTGTTGACATTAGTATTTTCTCCGTATACGAGTACAGTTTTACGTAAATAATTAAATATATTATATTAACAATAATCAAATTTTTAAGGGTTTAACATATTTTTTTTCTTGAATGTTGTCAAGGGCCCCCAAAAAGCGCTTTGGGGACGCTTGTTAAGACTTTTCTGTTATGGATTATTGAGCATGCCCCAAAACAACACCCGAGTATTAATTTTTCGTAACAAAGGTTTAGTTTTATAAATTATTTTGACCGTACATATACATATGTATAGCATTAATATTCTATCATATATACAAAATAAATCATTTGCTAAGTTATTGATGTGTTTATACAATTGTATGTAGCAATCAATTGTAGGGTTTCTACGGAAGCATTCTTCATATGGGAACAATGGTCTTAAAATGCCTGCCTTGCCGGTATTGACTTGGGAATTTTTTGTATACTTTCCCCATTCTCAAAGTATAGACATCGGCCTATAAACCCAATTTTAGTGGGTTTTTTTTGTTGCAACTAAGGTATGGTATTATCAGACGGTATGATTAAGGTGTGTACGTTGACGCATTTCGATTTTTCATATGCTCTTATAATTAAAGTAGGCCTATTGTCCATGCATGCAATTTTTCTTATTGATTCGGGCGTTCGTGTGAGTTACATTTTCTTTTCATTAATTTGACGATCTCCACCCTCTGGTTTTTTTTATTCTGGTTGAATTTGTCTGCCTTTGAAATGAGGTTACGACTAAATCAATTTGCTTATCGTCTGTTTGGTAGCTCTCTCTCTCTCTCTCACTCTCACTCTCATTGCAAGGTTGAAAGTGGGAATTGAAGCGCCAACGATAATAAAGGGAAATTCGTTGATTAATTTTCCTTGTTTCGCACTTCGTCGCATTGTGAATGCAATCTTTTTTATATTCACCTCTTGTTTATTGACTTATTTGCGAAAGAGAAATGGAAAACTCATGGATTCTCCTGAGGCAAGTTGTTCTTTGTGACGCACTGCGTCCACCTGTTCCACTTGCCTTGCTTGTGATCGTCCTTCTTGAAACATAGGCAAGAGGCAAGATGGCCTCAAAGACCCTATTATACACGCCACCCCATATGGAAAAATGATATGCGATAAATATGTTTCAAATACATTACCAATGAATGGAAAATATATGGAAAATATACCAAAATTGGCCTAATCTAATATATGGAGTCCTTGGACATATATTTTCAATATATTCCACTTTGACGTAGTTATATGAAACATATATTATGCATATATATACATATATTGATAGTATATGCTTCACATGTAATTTTTCCATATGGGACAGTACACATCGAACTGTTAATAAACCTAAAACGAAATCTTCGACGAACTAATCCGTTGATCTTTCTGATGTTTTTTTTTTTTTTGTGAGCAAGAGCAAGATTAAAACAGATTTGATCAAAGTGGAAATCCTAATTATAGCTACAAATCTATATACACATATTTCATTGTTACTTCAGTTGCTTCATCTACTTCCAATTAATGGTTAAAAGAGATCGTTATTGCTTGTGCAATTAGTTTCAGAAAGATCAATGGCGGCTTTTTTCTTTACAGTAATGATTACGAATGGTGAAATAAAGTCATACAAATTGGAATTACATATATTTTTATAATACAAACGACAAAGTTTTGAATAAGAACTTTGTGCCTTGTTCCAGTGTACGAGAATCGTATATGGCCTTTAGCAACTCATAAATTCATCAATCAACATGGTTACATTTTAAAACAATAAATGGAATTATAAAGCCGCGTCTCCACTGCATTGAACATTGAACATAAAACATGTAAACTGCAAACATACATACATTCAAAACAATCCTGAAACATTGTATTCCTCATCATGTTGAAGAATGCTGACCTGTCTCAATCAAAATGTTCAAAGAATCAGTCAGCAAACGCGTCCAGTTTATGGCGCTTCTACCAAGGCTGTATATACATACTTATATGACTGAGCATGTGCAATAAAGTTGCAACATTTTTCCCTTTGATCCAGACAGCCTCACGAGCGATCGGAAAATGTTGATGAAACATTGTTATTGAACAAAAAAAACGTCATAAGTTTGCGCATACATGACGGTAGGCACACTTGTTGCTCTCAATTTGTTTCTGCATACCATATTGATGAGCATTTTTGTTCAATGCAGTGGAGACGCGGCTTTACTTCAGACGTTGTGTATGTAAAATGCAGTTTGGTGCAAGATACCATGTTACTGTATTTACTCGTGTATTGTCCCTTTCACCTCTCCTCCGACGCCTGTGGTCGAGTGGTTTACGTGCTTGCCTCTCGATTCTAAGATGCGGAATTCGCTCCCCGGTAGAGGTCGATGGGAACTTTTACGGATGGGAGAAATTCCTAAAGTGGCGGCTCTTTCGGATGAGAGTTTAAACCGAGGTCTGATGTTGATTGTTACACGTTAAAGACCCCTCGAGAGGGGGTGGAAGTCCTCCCTCGTTGGCAAAATTCCCAGGTAGGTGATGAGGCTCACCCCCTGACGCCCTCAAGTTGCAGAAATAGGCCAACGTTAAAAATCAACAAAACAAACAAACAAAACAAAACCCTCGCCTCCCTTTTACTACAAATCGTTACCCTTCAAAACATGTTGGAGCAGTGTTACATTAACCCTGTGCACACAAATTTCTACTTTAATGTTTATGCAGGTACACTCCCGATAAATCAATATTTCTGTATTACAAGCCAAATATCCAGTGATTCAAGGCATGATATACATCTTTCAATTTAAATTATAACACTTTATCATCAGTATACTTGCTAGATGTGTATATTGTGTAATTCCAGTATGCAGCCCATGTAGGTGCACACATTCGAGGCTGTCTTATGCAATAAGATTCCAACGAGGATCAAGATGGCATGCACAATCGAGCATTTATTGGCACTGAGTGAGCATCGTTAACTCCCCTCCCTCCTTCATCCCCCAAAAAATTACTTCAAACTTTAGGAGGAATAGGAGATATTACATGAGCAAGTTAATACGGTATTTCGTACAAATCAGGCTGGCGCATCAGCATAAACGCCATTGTTGAACGGTATAGTGCCCCAAGATGGTCGCCGATGGCAGTGTTATAGTGGGTTATGGTGGCGCCACACATGGGGTATTTGGCAAGTGGTAAATATTTGCTTTTTGCCAAAGTACTTGCCAAATGGCAAGATCACCGCTACACACATGTGTATTTGCAGAGTACAAGGGTGCAACAGTTTCGTTATGCAAACATTGGCCCACTTTGATGTGGGATAATAACGCCTTCTGGTGGGACAGGCCAAGTGTTGGGCAAATAGGTGAGTGCCCGATACACACATGTGGCATTTGTCAAGTACTTCGTGTATGTGCATGCCTCTCGATCCTAAAGCCGGCGCCACTCATGGGGCATTTGCCAAGTACTTTGTCAAATGTCCCATGTGTGTATCGGGCGTTTGCCTATTTGGCCAACACTTGGCTTGTCCCACCAGAAGTCGGTATTTATCCCACATCAAAGTGGGCCAATGTTTGCATAGCGAAACACTCACTTACCTTGTACTTTGCAATTACACATGTGTGTAGCGGTGAGCTGGCCATTTGGCAAGTACTTTGGCAACA
>JAQGAE010004939.1:0-11971 GCA_034696685.1 Julus scandinavius | reverse complement strand
AAAATTTGTGAACCGTGAGCGAGTGCACGACGGACGCTCACTGTGCGCCACTTTCGCCAAGTGTGAACCAGCCTTAAGTGAGAATGTCGACACCCTTCCAACTCTCACCCTCTACAATACTTTATGTAGAAATAAAATTTAAATGAAAAGCATTCTTTTCGCCACAAGTGAAAAAAAGGGACGAGAAACCGATTGCTTTTGAAACTGCCTCTGGAAATTGAAATTTTATTATTTTATCAAACGCCATCGATCAACCGCGCTTCGCTATTTGTAGTGGATTGAGGCTGTTCATTTCGACTTGCATGGTATGTGAAGTTTTTTTTTGTGTGGAGTATTCAAATATTGTTTTTCAGTACTTGCATTGCCTCGAATGCACCCACCATCGTATTACTAGAGCCCTTGTTTTTTTTATGTTTTTGCCCTTTCCATCGTTTAGATTCTCGATGCATGCGAATACGCATTAAACCGAGGAAATGGAAATAATACGCCATGATATTATAAAACGATTATTTGATTTGCGTAGGCCAATGTTTGGCTTTTGAAATAGTTTGCCTTCTTCATATTGATTTTTCACTTTAGTTGAAATTCGAGGGGGTCTCGAGAGATTTTCAATTAGATTGATCGAGCATTGGGTTAACAGCAAAAGGAAATGGATTTTTAAAGTGACGCATTTGGCTCCTTCCCTTTACACTACGTCTACTTCACTAAAGCAGATTTCGATTGACATTTAAGATTTCGGCTCAAATTGATCATCGGTACTAAGTACAGTAGGCTACTTTGCTTAGTGTTGATGCAGTTTCAAATTATGGCCAGGATTTAGTGTGTAAAAAATGAGTCAATTCTCAGTTTATGGAGATTTATGCAGTAGGGGCCCTATTTCTTAATAAAGCTAGTCACGCAATTAATTATATCCTCGCAGAAAAATTAATACACTACATGTTTGAAAAACGTTTCATCTGCACATGTACGAGCTAGGTGTTTTCAGCCGATATTAATCTAGCGAAATTAACATGAAATGAGCTGTATGTTAACGAAATTAAGTGGATCAATGCCTCCAGCAGTGTATTAACATCAGAAGGTATTTAAATGAAGCGCCGTTACAATATGTTTGAAAATCTGGTCGAATTTGGCATGGTCATATAAATAATCCACTCGTAGTGCAGTCTACACAAAAATTCATCCGATTTTCTGCGTGATAGAATTAGATGCGTGACCATCCCTATTAATTAAATACACATGTGGCGATATTGAAATTTGCTTCAGGAATCTTCAGTTCGGTTTTAAGAAATATTGTTTCATTGCTTCATATCCTAAGAAATTTTCGATATATATAATTTATGACTCTCAAAAAAATCTAAAAATGTTGTGTAGAAGCTGCATCAGGAATCTGGTTTTTTGATTAGTACAAATGACGTTCATATTGTTTTTGGGGAATGGCTCCTGGTCCAAATCGTTCGTTTGCAACTGAAATTCCATTTGCAAAATGCACCTTCATCAGCGTTGCACTTTTCGTGCATTTTCACCATTTCAAGTTGAGGTGCGTTGGGTGCGGCCCCCATGAGTTATGATGATGCATGAGCTGAGAAACTGAGCGGTGCACTCTTTTGCACTATTATGAGCCCACAATGGAAGCAGAATCCCCACAGAATTAAAACTGAAAACACACATAGTATGTGCCTACTATCGATTATTATTATTTATTTACTCCCTTTATTTCCTAGCAAGAATGTTTGCATGTTTCGTTTTTTTTTTGGTTTTTTTAGTGCCGTGATTTTTCGTGCACAACTAGTGCTTATAGACCAGTGTTTTTCGACCCTTTTTAACTCACGGCACACTAAGCAAAATGTTTAATTGCCAAGCACATTTCCCGTTTTATCAATGAAATAATCACTTTAGTTAAATTTTACCATAAGTGCAAAGATGACAGTTGAAAACAAGAAGCTTTAATTCATTACTATTCTATGTATTTTTAATCAAGATATATATTTTACTTTTTCTTGGAGATGCACCAACTCTAAAGTAAAAATCATTCATTAAAGGGGCTCTTATAGAGAGAGATTGTCAAATAAAGCTATATTAATTCAAATTCAAATTTCTGAAAATGCTTCAGAAATATTGGTAATAAAGGACATGCGGTAGACTACAAATGCCAATGTTAAAAATGTTAACATTTTAATACAGTTTGTCTAAAATATTGTGCCATGACAGAATTTAGTTTCGACTGTCCGGATGTGACGTCACCAAGTACGTCATTGCGTTTTAGATAACCATTCTTGAAAATGTGAAGCTTCAATTTGCATGCATTTTTTACTGCAGCATTTTTGTGGCCTATCTTTACCAGCTAGCGACAGTCTTTATTATGGTGCTACGAAATACGGTACATTTCGAAAGTTGAATGCCTCAGTTTGCATATTTGCATCGTAACCATGACATTCAAGAAAAGTTTGTAGATTCATTCTGAAAGGCTATTCGCAAAATGTCTATAATAATTTAACACAATCCTTTAAGCTGTTGATACAAACAGTGAAGTGTAGGAACTTTGCAATGGTTCATGAGATTATATAAATATAGTCTTATACTCATTATGTTAACGCCATCTAGCGGTACTCGTGGCAAGTAGCAGTAGTGAAGTGACGGTTTATGGAGCTCGATGCATCCACAGGGAAGTGCCAAAAGCTATAAGTCATAAATTTGCTCAATCTGAATATACATATACACATATCTCCCGAATAATGGGATTTTCCATGTCGTCCCTCTAGTCAAAATAGTTGTCTCCTCATTCATGGCTAACGTAACAAATGACAACAAAAGGTTGTAATTTCCTAGCCAGATGACTCATGTTGATCAAGGGAATTGGGAAGAGGGTCTAGTGAGGCTGTTACGTCGAATAAAGGGATGCAACGCAGTCTAGGGTGGGCAGAAACCAAAATGCCACGATATAGCAAACATTAAATTTAATTAAATTATGTCATAAATATCCACGTGAGCATGTACACGTTGAACAAAATGGGCTTGTTTATGGCCTTATGCGTCGCGTAATGGCTATGGCATAAGGGAGGGAATAATTATCCAAACAATAAGAGTTGACGTAAATTGGGCTAAAATAGCCATGGAAAAAGGGTTGCATTAGCCAATGACGGGAATTAAATCTGCTATAAAAGTCGTTGTATTGTCACATAAACATGTGACAGGATTATGGCGCAAAGATGGGCTTGTTTTCTAGAACGACACAAAAAAAAGTCCTAGACACTGGGCAAATTTTCATCTTGATGATGGCCCATTTTTCACTGCTAACGATTGCACTAAGCTCCTGTTAAGGATTTATTCAGACAACTGTTTGAGAGTGTATAGTCGCTTCTAGACAACAGAATTTGTACAGTTTGCCAAGATACATTTACTAAGATGATATTTGAGACGTTGACCTCAAATAACGAAGCATTTGCTCTGAATTAAAGCCGGATGTTCAGTATAGAACTACTGTACTTAAGATTGGACCAGTTAAAGTAAACGAAGCGTTTAATCGCATATTTACACTCTTTCGTCTGGGAAATGATCTACATGGTTTTTTGTTTCGCTTTACAGTGTAAATAAGCTGATAAATGGTGTAAAGGATGCTTTAGTTTGTCTGACAAGAGTAAAATACCGAAAAGCCCCTTCTTTTTGTCTTATCGCTTTGTCTCGTATATCAGTTTTTACATATTTTGACAAGTGCTTTGGCCTTAGATGCCTGTGGGTCCCTTAGGTATTCTCTCCTGACAATAACTGAATGGCCTCAATACTTTCATATAGCAAATATGCAGTTTCAACGAATAACATCCTCAAGAGATACTACTGTTTTTCAACGGAAATATATTCCAAACCTGTCTCCACTTACACTGTTTTGCAACCTTTTTCCACTCGCGGCACACAATGGCGCTAAAATTCTCGCGGCACATTGAATAAGTAGCCAAGATTGTGGCAAAAGTTTTCTTATTGAGAGATCAGGACTAATTTTTTTACCCTCTATCAAACTTCCACTACAAACCTGGAGACCATTCACGGCTCAAATATGTGCCGCTTGAATGTGCCTAAAAGTAACGCAACTCCGTCTGGACGACATAACAACAAGTGTGCCGCGGCACACTACTTGAGAGACACTTTACTATAAAATACATGTAGTGGCATTTCCTTTGCAAACTACTGTAGCAATGTAACTGGATAATAATAGATTCAGCAGCAGCGATGAAACGGTAGTGTAACGGCTAACGGCTAGCTGTGAATCGGCTTACGCGGCGGGGTAACGACTGTACAACGGCTTACGAAAACTTTTCAGAAAACTGTAGTCCTACGTTAACAACAATTACGTCCAATTTCATGGATTTATTATATGACAAAATTGTATACAGTTAATTTTAAACAGTTAAAAAAAATCCGTTTTGGCGCGAGTAATTTGTATTACACGCGAATCGGATAATTGTGGTTTTATTGTCCTTCAAATATACAGTTAGTGTCTCGGGACGTTAAAGTTCATGGAATGTCATAGGACTTCGTTTTCTTTAAAGACTCCCGGAACTTTACAGGAAAAAAGATTCTAGAAATCGATTTTGCATTTGTGATTTTTGAAAACATACTTCTGATCGTGATGGCTTAGCTCTAAAATATCGTGGCTTCTACCGTTTCTTCCCATTAGCTGTCGTTCCACGTCTGATTTTGCCCCCGATTTTAAGTAGCTTACCACGTTTTTCATGTTTTAATTATCAACTTGCACGAGCCCTTCCCCTCCACATATTTTAATCTCGGTCGAGGTGTTGTCTCGGAAATTAGCCATCTCATAAACATTCTTTGAAATCTCGCAAGAAAGGGAAATCTGCGCTCGTTGGCATTTTTGATGGTGGCTGTTTTCGCAGTCTAACCGCGCTTACACAAAGGAATCTCATTGAAAATACTACCAAGAATGTGAAATATGAGCTCCGAAACACGCTCTTGTTTGCATGCATATCCTTCATTTCTCTCTCTCTCTACCGCCGCCGCCATATTTTATCGCTTGGTGTAGCTTATATTGCCGTTGAATGAATATTATCTGATAGCTGTAAGTCCATCCTTATGCGAATGATTACCAGCTTACGCTACGAGATGTAATAAATTCGGGCATCGCGGCATCGAAGATGTGCGAACGAAAACGCAACAAATGTAAAAATATGAACATCGGAGAAATAAAATGCGATTAGTATTGGGATTCCTGCGTCTTGCGAACTCGCAAAATGGTTTTAGGTGGGAAGACTGCGACTATAAAAATGCGATAACAGGGTTCGTCGGCCATTATCGAAATATTATTTACTATACGTTGTACAGGGTGTCGAGGGATGGGCTTCCACGTAGTGAATTTTTATGCTCGGGCCATTCTAAGTTATCTTGGTGGTAAAAGTCAAAGTATATAGTGGTGGAAGAAGTTTTTTTTTCACTTTGTTTAAAGCAGGCTCTGGTGGTTTTTGGATGACTAGTATAGGTCGATCAGAATAGGATGCCCTATAGAGGTTGCATCACTTAGCACAAGACAGGGATAATCTGGTCTTTGGCAGGGTGGTCCAACTTTCACATACGGACTCATGTAAATAGAACGAGGACTAATTGTCTAATATTGTACTCAATGAGTGTTGAACGATACAATAAATAAATAAATAAATAAATAAATATCCAAATTTAGATATGAAAAGTTAACCCTGCCAAAAATCTACCAAAAACTTAAGTTATTCTTTAGTTTTTCTTCAGTTTTTTTTTTGCATAGATTTCGTCCAAACTGCTGTTTTTCTGCAGTTTCACTTCAAAAGTTGAGTTTTTCTTAAGTTCATTTTTCGCAGGGGAAGGACCGCAAGAACACTTCGACTTGAACCCACGGGCCATACGCTCTAATTGCACTATTAAATGATTTCAGTTTACTTATATTTTTCTCTATAAACAAATTCTTATGTGTACAGCAAAAGTAACATTTTATGGAAATAATTTATAATTTGAGATTGTGAATGTTTTGCGAATGACGTTATGTTATGTTTTCAAAAAGTATTTGAAAAATGTATGCCGTGATGCAGTAAGTAATCTCCAATACTTTATGAAATGAGATAAATATTTAGTTCGCAAAATGGTCGATTCTTAGCAGCAGCTCTTAAGAAGGCAGCTGTTGCACCTGAAGAGGGGCAATCACTGATGGCGCCTAAGCTGTGCGTGATTGCCACTGATCAGAGAGGCTTTAAAAACGGTTAAGTTTTGAAGATAATAAATTGTCCAATGAACGCTGAGCAGCTTGTTGCAAGACGCGGGGAATTTTAAGTGGGTTTCTGGAGTCTTTTTTTGCAGAGCGTGTGTGTTTTTTTTTGTCTTATCGCAGAAAAAACTTGGGCTCTGTAAGACCTCGGAAGGAAGAAAGAAGTGCGGCGGGCGAACAAATTGATTGAAGGAGGGTTTAATACCACTGTAAATGTCTTTGGTTCTGATATTTGGTTTATAGGTTTTAGTTGGTTTGACTTCGACTTCCTCGTTGCCTTAGTTACAGCGCGGCGGTTGGCATGACGACGACGGGAGTGTCATTTCTCATCAGTGGGTCGTCACTGCCACCTCTGACACTGGCAGCTATGGCACCCATTTAATAGCGTTTCCTCTTCCCGATTCTTAGCTGCTAATTCCTAACTTGTTTGGTCCTTTCCTCTCGGCAAACAATCGTATACATCATCTCGATAATAAGACGCAAACATCAAGTAGGGTTTCTGCTCCGCCATCTCTTTTCATACGCTCTGTTCGAACGCTACCGATAACTGAACATTTCCGGATCAAGCATCCGGTGCAACTGCTAGATGATCAAACTTTGTATACAGTGCAACGAATTACACAAATTTGCAGTGAATAGGGTTTTCCCCCCCATCATGAAATGATTCGCTACTAAGCTCTTCCGGTATCCTAACCGATTCTCTTTTAATCTATACCGTATTCCGTCAATTCTAAGACGACATCGATTGTAAGACGCACATTAATTTATGTGTCACCAACTACACACTAAACGTAAACATGAGAAAGGAACTTTCAAGTGTGTCATTTAATGTGTAATATTTGGAGAAAAAAAAATTTAAGGAAAATATTTAACTGACGAAAAATATACTACATATGGACGAGTAACATTGTTGAAGACATGTATCCAGTTAGAAATTGTTTGGCCACATGTATCCAGATGTAGGAGACAACGATGTTTTTAAGTTGTTGTATACATGTATCCGGCTATTATCGCCTGGACTGTATACATGGCTTAATTGACGCTAACGCGATTCTAAGACGCAGCCCGTTTTTAAGAGATACTTGTATGGGTAAAAGGTTCGTCTTCTATAATTGATGAAATGCAATTCCGGATAATTGGACCTCGTTGGGGAACATGAAATGTGGTCTTAATACTGGAGCTTATGGGATTTCTGCATATCATTCGTTTCTTGCAAGTCTGGCCATAATATTCAGTGATGCAAACGTGGCTTTCTTTCGGAATAAAATGGCGGATTCGTTTCATTAGATATATTTTATAGTTAATTAGGTTCTGAAGAGAGGTAATTTCGTCAGGGATTTACAAGGTTTTAAAAAGAGCTGATTAATTAGTTTTTCTTTAGTTTCAAAAAGGCAAATGGGAGAGAGTAGTTAGTGGAGGAAGCTAGCGAGGGTAGGTCAAATTAACGTAAGATTTGTAAGCGTGCTTTGTACTTAAATGTTCTTCATTATAAATGATGTCGTAAAGCTATTGCGTTCCACGCAAAGGTGGCTCAGTTCCACGCGGAACAACAGAGAGAAATTTTTGAAATCAAAATTCACAACCTTGCGAAGAAATGGAACAAAAAAAATGTGACAACAAAAAGAAATAATTAATAAAAGGAACAGCCGCGTTATGATGTCGTGAAATGGCGCTACTACTTGATAACCGGTTAAATGCAATCTTTTTCAATTTGAAAACTAATCAATGAAGCTTTATTTTATTATATTGAAGCTGTTGTTTTTTCTCAAATAATTGATAACGCTCCCTATTTCCATTAGCATAGCTTTTGATTGTGTTTGCGGTAAAAAAATTATAAAAAATATCATTTGCCACATAACCAACGGCGTACTACTTAGCTAATATATCATTTTTAATTTTTTCAATTATTTAATACAATAAATGCTAAAACTGTCGGAAGTCAAGTTTAGCAGGAAGCTGTACATAGTTTGCATTATATTATCTTTTAAATGACAGTGTTAATTTATCTTCTGAACAATCATAATTAGAAATACTTCCTTTTAAGAATTTTATAAAAGAATTCAAATTACAGATATAAACTTTTTGGCAATATATTCAGGTTCCTTCGTCGAATGGCATTCAAAGATTTTTGAGATGTATTAATACTATGAAAAAACTTCGGTTAGGAAGCTTTTAAAAAGACATATGACTTATGCCTCATTCATTGAGTGGTTTTCGTTTAATTGATATTTGCATTTAGAGATCCATTTGCTGCGTTTTTAAAAATGTTCATTAGTCGGGATGTTAAGGGAAATTTGTTCTAAAAACTGGAAGTCAAGCACATTATGAATTTTAAATTATTCTAAAACAATTTCTTTAAGTAATATGGCGAGATTTGTTACTCAAATTTTTATTTATTTTATTATAATTTTCAGACGTCAACTTGGTGAGGGAAAGTTGTTTTGAAAATTGGAATAGCCAGGGAAGATACAAAATTCACTTCTGGGTATATAATAGTAAAAACAATATTAAATATATATATTAGTTTAATGGCCGACATGAAAAAGGCCAATGCGTTTAAACCAGTGGCCATTTGAAAATCAGTTTTGCCGTTAGTACAATGGCGCCCTCTAACGATTGAACGCAAATGACCCACTTGAAATAGTCGTGCACTTTATCGGAATACCTAAAATAGAGTTAACCTTTTTTTGTGATTTCCTGTAGTTATTTGCTAGACGAGTTAATGGCTCTTAAATTAGATGAGGGCCCTCAAAAAGTGATGCGTATCCTTGCATTAAACCGCGCGGCGGTTAATGGTGGCTTAAAGTAGCAGATGCGGTTGACAGAATTAATTTTACGATTTCATTTTCGGTTGCATATCGGAGATGTTCGCCCATTTCTATCTTTCCCATATGCATGATTAATGGCCGAGATAGGAAACGTCACTTTGTGTGTTCGCCAAAAGTCAAGTATGGGATCAAGGCAAAAGTGGAGAACATATACACCACCACGAGTACCTGTCATCCGTTTAAACAGTCCAGATTGCGTGGTTGTAGCCTGGGATGGACCGTCCATAAAATATGTCCCGAAATTGTAGATGGAGTTTTTAAGTACATTCCCCTAAATTGTTTTTTATTGACCGCCCCATTAAGGCCATCTGGTTCAATTCATTTAATAGAACATCAAGTACGTTCCTAAATGTCACAGGAAGTTTCAAAGGGCTGCTCTGAAAAGCCATCGAGCGGTGTGATTAGGAACGCATCGATCGAATTCAGCAGTTTTGCTACTTTTTCAACCACTGGTTTAAGCCGGTGGAAAGGCACATCCAATTTCATTGAATTTGAAAGCGCAACTAGCGGTAGATAGTCAACGAAAGTTTAGGAATGATATATTCAGGAACATGTCATAATATCTGTTACCATGTTATATCTGTAGCCATGTTTGGACTTTTTCTTGACAAATATTGCGGTAATTCGTCGTGGTTTGGGATCTTTGAAAATTTAAAAGAAGAACCATCAAAAGGAGAAGTTTTTGAATTAATTATTTACTCATTTGACAAATTTATGACCTCCATGGGATTTTGTTACAAAATTTATAAAACATATCCCTAATTCAACCTTTCTCAAAATGCTCTACAAACACTGTATATTAAGGCGTCAATTTCTGTTGTTTTTGATTAAAGATTTTTATTTATAGTGCCATGAAATGAGCCTAATTTAATTGGTTTTAAATGTATTAACAAATATTGTATGGATAAAAAATAAGCAAACATCATTTTTAGTTTGGTAAATGCTGATGCACATATAATAAAAACGTCCTGGGAGTTCTTAATAACTTAAGTGTCGAACAATCCAGAGACATAAGTTTAAAAATCGATGCTCGAATTTATATCTTCTGAATTGTGAAAGCCTTCTTGGAACCTATGCATTCATCAAAATGGCTCTTTTCAATCTCGTTTTATAGAGATAGGGTGAAAGAAGTAAAGCCGTGACAGATTGTAGGGTTCTACTTAGGTTCTTTAGTGGCATATGTTTTTTACTAGTCTTGTATTATTTGATATTGCATTTTCATAGACTTTCCCAAATCAGTTGTATCCACGGTGGCCCTACCTTGTTCTTTTCAAGCTCTATATACCTTGTCTCGTCACACCTTGATATACACTTTTGAAAAATTCGTACATCTCCTCATATAGGACATAATGGGGGACAGTACCTTTCTAAAATTTGTTGTTGTTGTAAATTGATGATTTCTTTGTTGCTGCACCTAATCTTCGTAGGCGTGCCGCGGTCATGCATTGGAGTACGTGCACGTGCATGCACCAAATTTGCTTAGTTGACCAATTGTGTTCGAGGGAAGAACAGGCTGAAATCTCTATGGTCAAGATGTTCATGAAAAAGCGAAAGCGTTACGGTCCTCGTGTGGGCGTCCCATGTACCGTGCATTCACATATCCAGACCGCTTTTGAAACACAACGTTTGAGTTTGTGAACACGCTCAGGTGCACTGGAAAACGTGGTCGTGCATAAACAGGGTTTTCCCCCTCTGGTTTCGTCAGTCTTGGAGTCGGAACCGCACGAAACTGATGCCGCGTGCCTAATTTAATTGGTGTTGAAGTAAGGAATTTATGGAGAACGCGAAAAAATCTCTACAAAAAGCGTATAAAACGTGGTGATTCGGAATTTCTGAGACTGATTTGCATCGCGGTTTCTGTTTTCCAACGTAAATTGCAGTTGACGTCGACGTGCAGAACGTCTCATTTTCCAGACGGCTGAAGTGCCCTGAAAATCAATTTGGTTTTCACGGTTTTTCTTCTAGGTGCATCTGTATCGACTTTGTTCTGGGCTGCTGACACGTTATTAGGTAATTCTTGCTTGTTTTTATTATATTTTGTAAAGGAGATCGACAGTGATGTTGCTTAAATATTTATCAAAGAAGCATATGGGATTAAAGGAAGGTTGGGTTTGTTCTAACAAGGTTAAAAAATAAGTTTGTATAATAACACCTTTTAAAATGTTGTGTGTGGGGAAATCCTGATGCAAGAGGTAAAACTAACGTAAAATATCTATTATGTTGAAAATAATGATCATACTAGTAGTGTACTCCTAGTGTTGTTCAATACTATACTTGGTTGCAGACAAAATGGTTATTGATTAAATTGGTGGAAATTCACAAGTTTCTTCGATACAGAAAGGATAGGGTGACCAACTTCTTAAAAGGACCAACAGGATGCACCTGGTTTACCATAATAGATTTCTAAAAGATTGGAAATATTTGCCCTGTGACATAGTTTGGGAAGAGTTGAAAATTTCCATTTGTTTTTTAAAAAAATCTCTTCTTAAAATATCGATGATGTAGGTGCCTGAAATTGTAAGCCTTTTTCAGCTTTCTATGAGTTGAAAATTATTGACTTGATGGGTCAAAACCAGGGCAGCCACTGACAGCATGGGAATTTAGTCGCCCTACAAGAGATTTAGATAGTCAAAACTTGAACAGATAAGAGGGTGCCCTACAGCCAACACAAATGGACACCCAACAAGTATCACCTCTCGAAGGGTGACTTAAGAATATCTGTGGTATATTTCGTAAAATGTTAATTTACTCGCATTAATAGTTTTAAATCAACCTTGACTCAAATTCATGAAGAGTAGTTATGTTTTCAGTTTCCAGTTTCCATTAGTACTCCCATGTTGTCTAGTGGCTAGGATACCTGGCTTTCACCCAGGAGGCCCGGGTTCGATTCCCGGCATGGGAAGTT
>JAQGAE010004938.1:0-11979 GCA_034696685.1 Julus scandinavius | reverse complement strand
TTGCAGCTGTAGCGTCCAGCCTCCTAAGGCTGATCAGCCACCTAACTTAAGGACCTAATATGAAAATTCAAATTGGAGGCTTGCAGCTGTAGCGTCCAGCCTCCTAAGGCTGATCAGCCACCTAACTTAAGGACCTAATATGAAAATTCAAATTGGCGGCTTGCAGCTGTAGCGTCCAGCCTCCTAAGGCTGATCAGCCACCTAACTTATAAGAACCTAATATGAAAATTCAGCTGTAGCGTCAAGCCTCCTAAGGCTGGTCAGCCACTAGCATTACGTGAAAGAACCTAATGTGTAGTATGTTGGATGAAAATTTTAACACTAAAGTTATGCTGTTTAAAACTTTTTTTAACATCAATTCGACTAGTGGTATTTGTCGCAATTCACACACAAGAACAAGCTGAAAAGGCCATCATCATAACACTATGCATACCTTGAACTGTTAACAGATTTTTTTTTTATAAAAAAAGCGGTTCAGCCAACCTGTCGAAATCTTAATAAACGATTTGCCCTTCTGTTGGCATTAGGTTTTTCTATGGCCTCCCCGAGCACGAACCAACCTTCCTCGACTCATTCAACTTCGAGGGAATAGTCGGTCTTGAACTGCGCTACACGAGGAACTCGTTGCAAAGACTGATTAAAATAAAGCTGAAATTGAGTGGCTTTACCTTGAACTGAAAACAGGTATAGGAGGAGGAAGTAGTAGTTGTAGTACTGCCGAAAGAGAGAGAAAACCTGACACTTCATTTACCAGTTTCACGAATTTTGACAAACACAACCTGGAAGAGCACCCTACTTCGGAATGCGCCGACCAATAGTCGAAAAGAGGATATTCAAATTTCTGGACAAAGTAAGGTCCAAACTTCAAAGCGAAACCAAAAATTCGAACTTAGAACCGTAAAACCATTATGGGAGTTCAAAATAAAAATACCTCGTTTATGAATTATTCGAAATTTACACTTTTGCCTAGTATGAACAACCTTTTAACCCTTAGGACTATTTAAGCGCAAAGCCAATCAGAAGGTTTCATTTTCTTTTTGTTGGGGTACAAGATGTAAATTATCACCGAATAATGAATGTAGAGTTAAAATCAAATGTTCAAATAGGAGGCTTGTAGTTTTCTAGTGTATAATTGGCGTTAAGGCTGCCCGCCACCTATTTAAACGCACCTACATTATCTGCTCCTTCAATTTGCGCAAGCGCACAAACACGTGACCAACATTGCGCGTGCGCAGACTCACAGCAGCTTATGTCCAAATTATTCGAAATTTTACTATTTACTCGATTGGGTTTTGCTCTATAAGATTTGTCCTAAATGAACGGTTTATTAACCAGACACTATAGAGTATTTGGATATTATCAAATTATGTTGTCTCAAATTATTATGTTCAAGGAATACCGGCTACTTATTTTTATATCTGATTTTTGTATTTCGGATTATTACACGTTATGAATCACAGTCATAAATTAATTATAGGTGAAGGTTCGGAACAAAAAACTTGTTGCAAAACAAGCACAAGGAAATAAGAAAAAAATAATATTTCATATGTTTTATATACAGAATGATTCATAAAAATCACCTTGGTAAAGTAAGATTGCCCAAGAAGTTGATAACAATTTTTCAACTTTAGATATCGTTGTCACTGACCCATACAATTTGAGATTGCAGACGAATGATTCATTAAGTAAATTGTGACATCACATCACTATATATCACGTGCAGCTTATTTAAACTTTGGTTAAAGCGTCGTTAAAAAATCACTATGATGTCAATGCTCAGATGAATCACAATTTCAAGAGGTATTTTGAAAACATTTTGTGCAACAATCCACAACCCATTGAAGCAGAGGATATTGCTGATGAAAAGTTCTCTTTCTAATACAGAATTTCGTATGTCCTATAAAAAGTGGAAATTTTGGGGCATTTGTATCCTCTGGGTAGGTCAGCATTGAAAACAGGCCACTTGATAAATCATCCAACATCGTTAAAAAGTAGAAAGTTGAACAACCCTTTCACCACAACACACCATGTCAACTTCACAAATCCAGCAATTAGTAGTAGAATATTAGTCAGCCGGGTGGGGTTAGGAACCCATTACAACTCACCCGTTGAGCAATTTACGCTTATTCCAGGATATGTAACCGACAGCCCCGCCTATTCGACAAATAGTATACTCTTAAAGGGTTAACCCTTTACTACTCAAATTGAGAAAATTATCGTTTGGCCACTGGCGTTTCTGGACAGATAGATGGTACCAACTGGTACTACCAACCAAAACAAAGTCCTGAACTAGCTGATAACAAAGGATGAGAGGAATAGCCTTAGTCAAGGAATGGATTTCATCTTAAGTGAAACCCGGTTGAAATTTGCATGCACATTGGTCATTGGCATTGATCGATTCTATCAAAATCGGTTTCCAATCGGAGAAAATCCATTCCATGACTTGGGATGAAACCTCCATAATTTTTTTCAGAAACTGATAGTTTGGTGTTGGCATATTAGCTAAAATGTAATCCCTGTTTTCCCATGTCGCAGAAAGACTGTTTTAGAACACAATCTACAATGTGCAGCAAATAGTTAAATTTCCTATAGTCTTGCTTGACCACCCATTAAAAACCATAACTATTTAAAATTAATTTTTCATTAGGAGGTTAACGAACATTTGTGCCATGAAATAGTTGTAGTATAAGATAAGCGGGCAAAGATGTATATTTTGGGTTAAAAAGGTGTTAAAAGAGGAATTTCCCATGCCTCCAAATGCCTGTAGAAACAATGTTAAGACATTGTCAATGACACGACGTCCTAGCAAGTATTAATTATAACTAACACGTTGGCGTGACATCAAATTAATTAAAAATATCTTAACAGCTATGCAATATATCATTCAACTAAATACACAAGGTAACAAAAAATGTTGCAGGTACTTAAAAAAAACTTAAGTTTTCATTCAGTCTTTGGAATCGAATTGAATTATTTGTAAAAACCGATCAGGTTTTAAATGATTTCAGTACGGATCTGGTGATTAAAGTGGGATTAAATGACAATAGTATTCCGACTGGTTAAGGCGGAATACAATCTTATCACTTTCAATGGGTGAAATTTTAAAACACTCACAGTCAAACAAAAATGAGGATTCAAAATAACGGACATTTTTCAATCTTGTTTATTAATTTTAAAAAATCTACCATTTCAAAGTGAAAAACGACAAAATAATACGCTTGCTGATTTATCAAACAATTTTAAACAATTTTTATTTTTTATTTAATTTCTTTTTGTTTGGCTGTGAGTGTGTTTTAAAATTTCACCCATTGAAAGTGATAAGGTTGTAATCCACCTCCAATTATTTACAAAGTCCAAGCCTTACCTTTTTAAGTAACTTCTTAAGACGATTTGTGTAACTCTTACAATATTTTGGCTAACTTATTACGATTATTTTTAACGGAGACCGTTGGTTGTGCTGTTAAGGAAGAGGAAGCTCGAAGAGGTCCAACCATGGACTTTTATAGTTGAACCAGAACAAACAATGTCATTTGCACCTCACTTCAATTTAAGTAATATCAAAATCCAAGAAGGTGACTGGATAATAAGGTCTTTTACAGGAACATGCTGAATGCAATTGCATCACAGGAGACTGACGCATGAAAGAATTAACGATGCCTACAATAACTTATAACTGCAAAATAGACGATTTTTAGAAGTCACACGACTTCATTTGTCACGCAAACTGTTGAAGAACAACCAAAGGGCGGCCTGTCAAAAACATAAAAAATTTAAAACCGAAGTGGGTTCGTTTACTTTATTTTCAAAAAGTTTCCACAGTGACCTTTCTTGCTTCAAACGGGAATGGCCTAACCAGTTTATTATGCAGACAAATTAAATTGGACGGCCTTATCGTCATTTCGCCTTAAATTGAAATATGCAAATATGTGGCCACTGCACTTCTGACTCACTTTGGGATCACGCCACACATTTGCATACTACATCTGTTCTGTATTTATACCAAATATTGTCACGTAAATATTCAAACAATACCCCTTATAAGAATATCAAATATTCCTTCTTCTTAAAATTAATGCAAATGAACAATGCTTAATTAAAACCAATTTTTTCTTAACATTTCAACAGAATTCTCATAGTAATTAATCCATATGTTATGAAAAGATTATGCAGGTTCTATCCAGTCTTGGGCAGCAATTGAGTACATTGAATGATTTTAGTAATGAGTAAAAGAGTATTGAACACAAACAGTTATTTAGTACAAAATCTACAAGAGTAATGGAATGCAAATGTACACAAGTAATTGAATGAAAATGTACTCAAAACGTACGAGTACAATGCATTCGATTACAAAAATGTACTCACAATGGGTGATTACAAATGTCCTTGAGTATTAACGTAATCTTAAATTATGAGTACCGATGTACTCGAGTATAAGATAAATTGAATTCCCTAAACAATAATTTTGCAACCCGCCATACTCGTAATCAGTACTCGTATCCATGAGTACAAACCACCCAAGTCTGATTAGGATACAACCCGTACTATGGAGTATGATTTCACAGGTACTTCTGCACATGAGTACATATTTGCCTAAGTTTGATTACTCATTTCATACGACTACCGATTGCTACTGCTTATACTATAGAGTACGATTCTACTGCAATTGTAATCGGTACGCCTACTCGTGAGTACAATTTACCCAAAGTCGAGTTTTATCTATACTTTCCACGCCATCTTGTATACTTTGATTATTGATATCGTAATTATTGATATATTACTGGTTTAAAAAAAAGTTCAATTTTCTAAGTAATCTAATTCCAAAAATCTAATTTAGCAAATCATCGACTCCATTAAAATTTGTGTCAATGACTGATGGAGAATTGCACTACTGAGGATGGAGCAACTGCTTATCTTTTTCATTGTAATCTTTAAAAAAAAAAGCTGGATTTTTTATTAAAGGATCTACGGTTAAATATATAATGTTCCTAAATTAGGCTCAAGTAACGCAATTGGATCACCATATTATATTAATACATCGCTGTTAACATGATGGCTAACCCACTCATGCCTCAAATGAATCACCAATTATTGTAATACGAGGGTTGAAATGGCTAACTCTGCAAGGCTCATAGCCAGAATTTTGTGTGGGGGGGAGGTGCAAAACATTTTGCTGACAGCACGGGAATAAGGTTCAAATGATTATTCCATTAGTTACAATACGCCTAATTTAGTTAGTGACTAACTGTATGAGAATTGATCAAGTCCCAAATTTTATATAGGCTATGGAAAACGGCCTACATGGCTCATCCCAAATCCTCAATCAAATACCGGAATTTGGCAATATGTGTTGATAAGTAAAAATGGGTGTGACCGACAAATCCCGACATTTAATAAATACGAGTGTATAAAATGTCGCATCAGAGTTCAAAAAAGTCAAGAAGTGCTACAAGATAAAAGTCTCGAATCCGGAAACTTTATAAAAAATAACCCAACTTTTATAATATATCTGATGGTTTAGCCCCAAAAATGTTTACAATGATAACAACCTTTTCTCAAACAGTTGTTCTTATTTGCAACAAATATCAAATGACGATAAAGGGTGCCCACTGTGTGTAATGTTCAATAACCAAAGAAGAAGAAAAAAACTACCCCAGGTTAACAAACCCATGAGTTATACATTCATACAATTTAATAAAAAAATTACATATAATTCTAAAAATAAATTCTTATAGTTTTCATTATTATTCTTTTCAGACAATTTTCAAACACTCGTATAAGCATCAATATACTTTTTCATTAAATTATATATTATTATACCAAGAGACAAATGTTAGGACAAAAAAACCCATAGGAGTCATTAAATAAAGGACCTCCCTCGCCCCCTGCCCACATGCCAACAGACCCCTTCCACCCCCTCCTGAGGACGTCCTTTTTGAATGGCTCCATAGATAAAGCCTGAGTAACCAAACTGTGTACCCCTGGTATAAAAGGTCCTTGTTCGCATAATTTCATCTCTTTGACCTATGTGAGAACCACCCATTGTTTTAAAATACAAAATTTTGCATTATTTGCAAATCAAGCATGGCATACCACATCAGATATCATATCAGATATACTTATTGTGCTAGCAATAAAACAAGTGGACATTTGCACTTTTTAAACACGAATACCTGTAATACGTGTTTCTGTCTTGAGAATCAAACTCTGATTTTTCAGTCTTTATAGAATAAAAAAGATAGTACCACTTTGTACCTCTTCTCCATCTAGGCCCGTTAAACATAACCTGTTATGGAGATTTTATTTTCACGCTTAATTAACTAAAAACAAAAGTTTATGCCGAATATATTGTAGTTTTCCATAATTGGAAATTTTTGGATTTTTATTTAGTAAATTTTATGAGTTTGGCCTCAAAAATATTTTTTATATTTTCAAGCTTAGTCCCCTGCCATTTTACTTCAAATTTATTTAGATAAATAAACACACGTGACTTTATGCCATCCGGATAATCAACATTAGATCTAGTTCGTTTAACCGACTTCAGTTATTTACAGCTACATTTTGTGTACTGTACACAACATTTGGATTGTTAAACAGTGACAAACTACAAAACTTGCATCCTCACATAACTAATAAATGTATAATGATGTCCAAATGCTCGATTGAACATGAAAAACAACATGTATTATAAAAATGTTTTGTTTTTTTAACCATTTGGGAGTAAAATTTGTCTCCACCTACAGTTTAAGTTGCAATATTAAGTCTTACATGTTTAAGTTGAGATTCTTATACTTAAGAGCTACCTACATTCGGTATTTTAAGAACCATTGCATTTTAAAAATAACTTGTATAACATTTCTAAACTTGTTCGAATGTTTTATAAAGTACAAGTATCAATACATGAATTAAGTAACAAGTTTGTAATGTGCAACCCAGAAAATATGGATTTTGTAACACATCAATGGGTTTTGAAACAAATATTTAAGTGGCAAAATTAAATCTTTCATATTTAAGTTGATAATGTTGTACTCCATAAGAACTACCTACTAAGAATTCCTGAACAATATCTTTTTAAAAACTTGTATATTTTAAAAGATATTTTTTTAGAAACATCTTGTATAACATCTCTAATAACATACGGAAGTATAATGTAAAAAGTAATGCATTAAGTACCAAGTTCATAATGTGTAACCAAGTAAATACTCCACTGGACATTGGACATCCAGCTTAGATATCTAACAAGGAATGGTTATACTTCACCCCTGAACAATATCCATTTTAAAAATATTGGGTATTTTAAGAAATATCATATTTTTAAATATTTCACAAGTTAGGTTAAGTATATTTTCACACAGTTGCAAATAGCCTACGCCATTTCAGCAATTTCAAGTGCAACATTTCATTACTTCCCTTTCGATTATTTCCTGATTGGCACTTAAGACATGTGGGCAGAATCTACATATAGAAACACGTTGCTTATATCCCCACATAGCTAGTGCACATACAATATGTTATCATGAAAGAAAAAGATCACGATGACTAGCAACTAAACAAGGAAGAAGGAAACTAAACGTACAAGTTTACGATCAAAAACCAGTACCATGCAAGTTCGGACATATTATAGAAAGTAAAATTTCTTACCTGAAAACAGCAGGTGGAATCAAAGTGGTCTAGCAGACAGACAGCGATATTACGATGCAAGAGACGTTGTTGAAGAACACCGGTCAGCAAGTTGTTGTTGAAGAAGATCAAAACAAAAGTGGATTGCCAAAATGCGGGTCAGCTGTCCAGAATGACAAACAATGTCAATTTAATGGCAAGCTGTAAAACGAGTAAAAAATGAGTAAGTTAGTACGACGCATGCCATTAAGTGAATGGTTATCACCCAAGGTGGACAATTTCTAAGAAATTTATCAGTAGCCAAAATTAGGTCCACAGAATCGAGTGGAAAAATAAAGGTTATTGTACCTTTTTGAAAGATTTCTGTTGTGGTGTCTCGATAAGAAACTGTTCCTCGATCCAGTGCCAGTCCACCACGAAATCACCAAAGAAAATGATTTAAAAAACGTCCAGCAGCAGGACTATATATTCCGTCAGGCTGCACCAGTAATTATAGGTTGGGTTTTGTCCAATGGTGAAAGTCAACTGATTAAGAAGTCGTACACCGTCGACTAATACGGATCACTCTTGAGACTGACAAGTGCAGTGAGGATGGAGTCGACAAGAGAACAAAAAATAATAATAAACACCCAACAAAAGCAAACCGTTCGCTTTGGTTGAGAGCCGAAATATTTCTGACAAATAACGGGTAAGAACCCCTCGGTTAAAATTCAAAATCAGCAAGGCCGTTACCAATGCCAATCTCCTATAATAACCAGTTCGCATTGCTCGCAGCCTACGCTGCCACCTCTTTGTGGGTTACTCTTGCTTTCTGATCAATTACGCAGGTCAACCAAAAAATCATCAAAATTCAGACAAGAAGAAGAGAAGGAGGAGGTGGAGGAGAAAAATTATATATCACTAACCCTCACTGGTATTTATTGAATTACGAGTAAAAGACGTAGTCTATGGAATACCACCACCTTCAACAATGTTTATTCCAAATTCAAAAACTCCCAAAGTGCCTTGAGGAAATCCGTAGTTATTGCGTTAACCGACATAACAAAACCTGATTAATTTCAATTATTTCATTGAGATATGTTGTGCTTGCACAACCTCGAGAGGCATACCTTGTTGTTGTTGTTGTTTGTGGAAATTCATTGAACAAGACCCCCAAAGGCAGTTGCACAAGACCCTCCTCCTCCTCCCTTTCCATAAAAGGACATTTGCATTTTTCGAGAGTTTCAATCATAACAACTACAAAGTGACCAACAAATTAGACGTACATGTAGGTAGCCATTAAATGTTACGCCACACACTATAATTTGGCTAGCATAATGTAACTTTGAAATTGCTTGACAAAAAGGGGTTTATTTACTAAAGAAACAAAAAAAAATGTTCATTAAATACTTTGTTTTCTAGTAGTAGGACCTATATATATATTTTAAACTGGCCTCAAATGACAATTTGTCAGATTGCCCAATAACAAGTGGGTCCATGATGAAGAATACTATTCCCCCTTCTACATTTCCATAATTTAATTAAAATTGTTTATTGAACCTTTTTTCAAAGATGCATTTTTCGAAAATTTATTTACTTTTTCTAAAAATTAAATGATAACCTTATAGTTGTGGGTGAGGCCCTTTGTATCCTGGCAAAGGGATGAAGGGGTTAAACTTAAGAATTTTTACAACGATATAACTAATCATAATGAATTTAATATTAAACCAAGTCAAGGAATGGATTTTAACCGCTTTAGTCGAAAATTAAGTATTTTGTTGATATATTTTCTGAATTCTTCCTCCTATCTTAGTTATGAATATGTGGTTTTAAATAAGTGTTGTCATATTCAAATACAAGCCATTGGGATTCATCTGATGTAATTAAGGACCTACAGAAACACTGACACAATGCAATAATGCAAAAACGACATTAACACCATGACCCACGTTCACCCCTGCTTGAGGTCACCAGTATATTACAGGGTTTAAATTTATTAGCGACTATAATAATGACTACCTACATGCTGTAAATATCAAATCAACATCCTGGCCGAAAACTTAACACTGTTATTATGAGGGCATATACCTTTTCCTAAATATTAAATTATTCGAATTGCCTGTCTTTATGCATACACCACAAACAAGTTAGTTGTTAAACATCAATGAAGAAAGGGTTGCCATTATCATATCTGGTATGTGAAGAACGCAATATGTAAACAGTTGTTAACGAAGATGCATTTGCACCTTATTAAAAGGCAAAATTATGAAAATTTCTTGTTTATGTGTCACCAAAAGCCTCGTGGTCTGCAAAGCCGGGTCTCCATCAAGGCGACGTATATACACGTTTTATTACAAACATATGCAAAAACGTTTGCCCTCCGGGTTTGTTTCAGCCGCCAAAATATGTAATTATCAAAAGTTTACCCCTATTAAATGTCTTTAATAGCTGTACAATTTTGATATTTACATATATTTAAAAAATGGCGGCTGAAACAAACCCGGAGGGCAAAAGTTTTTGCATATGTTTGTAATAAAACGTGTATATACGTATACATGTACGCCTTGATGGAGACCCGGCTTTACTAATTCAATTATTATACCAAAGTTTTGATATCAAATTTAATTTGAGTGCACTTTGTAAACAAAACTAAAGTTTTTAAGAAAACAGAATTAATTCAGGGTCAAACGTTTATTTTGGCAAAAATGCAACGAAATATTTTGAAACTACTTAAAAAAAAAAAAAAAAAAAAAAAAATTCTATGCTTGATAGACAGCCAGTGCAAACAGGTCAAAAACAGATATAAAAAAACTGTGGAAACTGGAAATCTGCGTGAACAATACTGTCCAGTTTGCTCCAGTTTCAAGTTTAGAGCAAGGCAAACACCACAAACAGGACACGGAAACATTTGCATTGCCAGAAATGGTAAAAAAACACAATTTATCTGATAAACTAGGAAGTGATAAGCCCACCTCAAACACCTTTCCCTTTTAATAGTTTGTTTGTTTATGAAAGTAAACACCTTAGATTTTTTTTAAAATTTGCAAAGCCAGATTTGAAAAACGCGAGTTGATCTTTCTGAACTGGGTTTTTACCACCTATATAGGGAAAGAAATCCAATATCTTTACAAAACCCCACTTAAGGATAAGGTTGATAAAAACAAAATTATTAAGAGCACCCGCCCACTCGCTTTTTTAATTATTAATAATTGAGAGTTCACTGGACAAGTAGTTCCAAAAGCAAAACAGGGCATAGATTTTCATCAAAAACCATTTCGAAAATATATATTTCGAAAATTTATTACTTCAAAGAAAGTTGTTCTAATTGAACAACTTTCTTTGAAGTATATTCTCTGTATTTAAAAAAATAATAATAATAATCATGGACAGAGGATGACACGCTGTAGGCAAAACAGAAAACTAGGTCATACTATGCTGAATTTTTTTGCAAACTTTCTGCAAATTTTTAAGAAATGTTAATGATAAATGACACGCTATATGCTATTTTTTTTTTGTGAAAATCTAGGTTACAACAATTTAATGTTTTGTGAAGATAAAGATGTCTCGTTTTTGGACCAAATGGAAAAGTTATTTTCTCTTTTAGAGACCCTTTAACATAAAAACTAGGATTTTTCGAAAAAATGTGAAAAATTATACTTATTTAACATTTTGAAATTTTATCTTGTTTTGCATGGAAGAACACTAATTATAACACAACAATATTTCTTATTCTCTCAACATGTGACTTTTTCAATAGAAAAAGGAGGCCACCTCATGTATCTATGAAACTTAATTCCTGAAAAGTTTTTAGAAACCTAAATAAGATATTATTTAATGGATTTCGAATAAATCGGTGCTAACAAGTTGGCATTTACAGATTCATAGTGCAGGCATTGTAATCCTCAGAGAAATCCTGTTACCTCCTAGGGGAGATCATTGACGTCTATGATTTATACATTATTGCCTTATAATTACATTTGTTTATAATCATGGGCTGACCTCATAAATTACAACCTTGGCAAAAGAATACTATGTTCATTTTTTAGCAGCTTTAGGCGAAAATTTTATTTCTTTTAAAAGCTTTTCCAAAACTTAGGGCAGACTTAAAACTATAAAAATAGTTATCTTATAATCTAGAGAGCTCCTAAATCTTAGTCTTACAAGTTGGATTATTGCTTAAATAATATATTAAAACGTGTACTCTTTTTTATACATTATACCAATTGCAACAACAATAATTACTTAGTTGTGTGTGCACCAAGCTGTAATACTTTAATCTTAAGTAATTGCCAAAACGAAATAATAGCATCAAATTATCGTGAAATTTACCGTTAATGTACTAAACGTGAACAAATTGTATCATTTAAATTTTGAATCACAGAT
>JAQGAE010004937.1:0-11980 GCA_034696685.1 Julus scandinavius | reverse complement strand
AAAAAACTAGTAGCTCTAAAACGATGACAAAATGTATACAGATCCTGAAGGCTTGTATATTACTGTGTTATTCTTTTTTAAAATGCTACGAGTTAAATATTTTTCCCAAAAAAAAAAATGAATTCTAAAAGTGTACCCACTGTGCCCCGGTCTCCCCTACTATCACTTGAGCCCAGTAGGAGAACCTCAAATCCATGAGGAAACAATAGCAGTGGTCAAGCAGTGATTTAGCCGATAAAAACAAACAAATCGGCTAAAATTGATTTCATGATCACCCCTACTGTAACTCAAAATGCAGACAGTTTATCTTTTTTGACCTTTGACCTCAGATTTGCGACTCTACATTAAGGTCAACAGTAACGAGAGACAGTGACGATGATAATGTAGAGATTATAATCATGGAAATAGAAAGTTATTTAATCGCCGATTAAAGTACAAATATTGGTGCAATTTATTAAACAAAAACCAAAATAAATTCTTAATCTTGTTTTCCTGTTTCAATAACGTCATTTTAAATTACTCGTTTCTTAGAAACGAGTTATATTTTTATTTAATCGATGAATTAAAAAAAAAATCAAAAAACTGATAGAAGCCGGTTTAATCCTGTTTGTGTCGGTCAGGAAATGAATTTAGTTCATCGGTATCAAGTTTTAATTTTGGAATATCGAGCTTAATGTTCACTAGAAAGGATTAATACTCTTCCACAAGCCTATAGGGCTTGTAGCTCCAGACGGAAACGCTGACTTTTAGGCGGATGTGAGTGGGCGCACGCGCACGGAACTCATTTTCAGGGTATCAGTTCCGTGGAAACATCCGGCGAAATAAGCGTTTCCGGCTGGATCTAGTTGAAAACTACTATAAGGTTGAAATGTAGTTAAAAGTAAATTAGCTGTACACTAATGTATACTTCTATTTAGTTAAAAACTGATCAGCTGTAGTCACGAAATGAATTTCCGCTTTGTTGAAATAAGGTGAAATTTGTTGAAATTGGTCAAAAACTAGTTAAAATTAGTTGAAAGCTTTAGTTGACATCAGTAGAAAGCTTTAGTTGACATTAGGTAAAATTAGTTGAAAATTAGTCGATATTAGTCGAAAAACCAGTTGAAGAAATTAGTTGAAATTAGTTAAAAACTTGTTAAAATTAGTTGAAAGCTAGTGGAAATTAGTTGAAAATAAGTTGAAATTAGATAAAAACTAGTTGACAACTAATTTAAATTACTTGAAAGCTATAGTTGACATTAGTTAAAATTTGTTGAAATTAGTCGACATTAGTCTAAAACCAGTTGAAGAAATTAGTTGAAATTAGTTAAAATTAGTTGAAAATTAGTCGACATTAGTCGAAAACCAGTTGAAGAAATTAGTTGAAATTAGATGAAATTAGTTAAAATTAGTTGAAAATTAGTCGACATTAGTCGAAAAGCAGTTGAAGAAATTGGTTAAAAATTAGTTAAAATAGTTGAAATTAGTTCAAAACTTGTTAAAATTAGATGAAAACTAGTTAAAATCAGTTGAAGTTAGTTAAAATTAGTTGAAAATTAGTCGACTTTAGTCGAAAACCAGTTGAAGAAATTAGTCGAAATCTAGTCGAAACTAGTTAAAATTAGTTGAAATTAGTGGAAAATTCGTAGACATTAGTCGAAAACTGAAGAAATTAGTTGAAATTAGTTAAAAACTAGTTAAAATTAGTTGAAATTTAATTTAACATCTATTAATCGTAGTCACGTAATTGATTTCAACATATTTGAAATTTAGTTAAAATATGCTTGAAAATAGTATATTAACTGCAGGATATCCTCCTGGTTTCAACCTTGGCCAACATGAATTTCATCCATTGCGTGACCACAATCACATGTTTGTTTTAGTAGAATCCATTAATCCATAACCCAATGTGCATCGTAAACGCCAATTACATTAAACAGATGTTTTTTCGTAGGCAGGAATGATCTGAGTCAACAATAATGAATTTACATGTTTTGCAACAGCTGTTCAACATAGATTTCACTGTTCCAGATACACAAAAAAAAAACAATATTTGTAATCGTCTGCAGGCCATTTACATCAATATCGAGGTTTAACTTTTGATTGACTTCATTGAAACCACATTACTCGAAACAAGGTTGAACCAAAGATTCCAAAACAAAGGTTTCCTGGAAATGCCAGTTACCCAATAACCGGCCACGTATAAGTAAGTGTACTTCCGGCGGTCATCGTTGACTCAGCGCCATACATGGCATGTGAATGTCGGTTTTAGAACAGAGTTCATGTTCTAGAACACAGCTCTTGTTCTAGAACAGAAATCATATTCTAGAACAGTGCCTTGCTAATGTTCCATCGAGCATAACAAACACTATAGAACAGAAACTTCAATATTCCATTTTGATAACAATTCCATTCGAATCTCAGTTCTAGAACAGAGTTAATGTTCTAGAACAGAGCTATTGTTCTAGAACAAAATTCACATTCTAGAACAGCGCCTTCCATTTCATTTGCCTTTCAAATGTTCCATCGAGCATAGCACACACTATAGAACAGAAACTTCAATATTCCATTTTGATAAGAATTCCATTCGAATCTCAGTTCTAGAACAGAGTTAATGTTCTAGAACAGAATTCATATTCTAGAACAGTGCCTTCCATTTTATTTTGCCTTTCTAATGTTCTAGAACAGAGCACATGTTCCATCGTGCATAACACAAAATAGAACAGAAACTCCGATATTCCATTTTGATAAGAATTCCGTTCAAATCTCAGCGTTCTAGAACAAAGTTCAAATTCTAGAACAGAATTCATGTTCTAGAACAGTGCCTTCCATTTCCTTTTACCTTCCTAATGTTCCATCGAGCATGGCACACACAATACAGCAGAAACTCCAATATTCCATTTTGATACGAATTCCATCCAAATCTCAGTATTCTAGAACAAAGTTTATATTCCAGAACAGAATTCATATTCTAGAACAGAATTCATGTTCTAGAACAGTGCCTTCCGTTTCCTTTTACCTTTCTAATGTTCCATCGAGCATAGCACACACAATACAGCAGAAACTCCAATATTCCATTTTGATACGAATTCCATTCTAAACTCAGTTCTAAACTCAGTTTCATTTCCCTTGCATTCCTCCACATTGGCAAATCTTTCCATAAATGTCCAATTTCTGGTCTAGCCATATGCAAAAAAGTAATGGCCCAAATGTGATTTTACCACCTGGGTCCTAAACACATTAATCAACACCGATTGTGTTACATGAGACATGTTGAAAACAGGTAATTTTTGTAAGATATGTAGTATGTATGCTTTAACATGTTTTCATTCACATTAATTCGACACTTACATATACATGTACCAAGACTGTTGAGTTACAATATTGAACTTTTTCTACTTAAATTATTATATTTATAAGTTGCGTCATCCGTTACATAACACGAACGTGTTCTAAACAATTGAAATCTTAAGATTGAAAACCCTAACCATGTATATGTACATGAACATGTACGTGAAAATACGAAGGTCGTCTAGGTAATAGCTACATAAAAAAAACAGGTGTTTTTTCAACCTTTTTTCAGCTCTAGGCAAATTAATACCAGACCTAAAATCTTCGACCCTCCCACAAACTTACGCGGCACAACTGCTGACCCTTCAAGGCACACTAGTGTGCCGCGGTACATTGTATTGTATGACGTCATAAAAGTAGATTTCAAATTTTGGTAACCTTGCACAGCACGAATGCATGACAGGAAAACTTGCTGATTTACGATTCATGTTTTTAAAGTAAATGCCGTTTTAACATATGACAAAAAACAATACAAGATACAAAAATGTGATATAGCCAAAAGAAATGTACATAATTACACTATTTTTCTACATAGTCGTAAATCAAATATCGAGAATTTTGATAAACAATTGTGAAATTTTAAGACAGCAATTGTCAAAAAATGTTGTGTTAAACTAACAGCCATATCAGCTGTCAACATGTCAACATGTTCGTCCTTCTTGAAACAAAAGATGCACTTGCCTAAACTTATATAATGAAATGGAATACACTGTTCTAGTCTAGAACATGAACTCCGATCTAAAACTGAGATTCGAATGGAATTCTTATCAAAATGGAATATTGAAGTTTGTGTTCTATAGTGTGTGTGTTATGCTCGATGGAACATTAGAAAGTCAAATAAAATGGAAGGCACTGTTCTAGAATATGAATTCAGTTCTAGAATATGAATCCAGTTCTAGAATATGAATTCTGTTCTAAAATATGAACTTTGTTCTAGAATATGAATTCTGTTCTAGAATATGAACTTTGTTCTAGAACTGTGAGATTTTAATGTTTGGCTTATAAACCTGAGTTTTTAAAAATTTAATTTCAGCAGTAATTTGGTTTTTACTAACACAAATCCGATCAGAGAACTACCCTCACAGTAGGAGGGATGATTTATTTATTGCCACACTCATTGTCAGACTGTCACTCAAACATGACATCAAACACGATATTGACTGATAAAACCACAAGAAACTGGTTTACAGCTAGATACTAAATCATACAATATAAAAATAATGTCTAAGGGCCGCTCACTTTTTTCAATATGCCGAAATTTTAAAAAACGGCCCTTACTTTAAAAACGTGTCTGTAGGGGATCAGCAGCTTTACTGCCATACAGTCATGAAATGCAAGATTGCCAACATAAATTATCATTGAATTTTAAATTAATCAAAGTCATCAAACTGCTTAATTTTTTAGCTGTTCATTTAATAATTTTACTTCCTCGTCTGCCTCCTCCAAAACATCCGGCTTCATCTCATTACCCGCCCTCACACAAAAAAAAACAGTTATTCGCCCTATTGCTAAGCGTGTCATTGCCATTTGCTCAAATATCTATCAGTCCCACTAATAGTAGTTCTAAAACACTGCATTCCATTTTGAAGTGCATTTTATTCATTTCCATTTCTAGCGTTCCATCGATCATAACACACTCACTGGAACAGAAATTTCCAATTCTAATATTCCGTTTTGATAAGAATTCCACTCAAATCTCAGCTCTAGAACAGAGGTCATGTTCTAGAACAGTGCATTCCATTTCATTTCCCTTTCTAATATTCCAACAAGCATAACACACGCAATAGAACAGGAACTTTCAATTCTAATATTCTGTTTGATAAGATTATACTCAAATCTCACAGTTCATGTTCTAGAACAGTGCATTCCATTTCATTTCTCTTTCTAATGTTCCATCGATCATAACACACGCACTGGAACAGCAACTTCCAATTCTTATATTCCGTTTTGATAAGAATTCCACTCAAATCTCAGCTCTAGAACATAGGTCATGTTCTAGAACAGTGCATTCCATTTCATTTCTCTTTCTAATATTCCAAGAAGCATAACACACGCAATAGAACAGGAACTTTCAATTCTAATATTCTGTTTTGATAAGAATTATACTCAAATCTGGCAGTTCATGTTCTAGAACAGTGCATTCCATTTCATTTCTCTTTCTAATATTCCAAGAAGCATAACACACGCAATAGAACAGGAACTTTCAATTCTAATATTCTGTTTTGATAAGAATTATACTCAAATCTGGCAGTTCATGTTCTAGAACAGTGCATTCCATTTCATTTCCCTTTCTAATATTCCAACAAGCATAACACACGCAATAGAACAGGAACTTTCAATTCTAATATTCTGTTTTGATAAGAATTATACTCAAATCTCACAGTTCGTGTTCTAGAACAGCGCACTCCATTTCATTTCCATTTCTAATGTTCCATCGATCATAACACAAGCACTGTAACAGAAATTTCCAATTCTAATATTCTGTTTTGATAAGAATTATACTCAAATCTCACAGTTCACGTTCTAGAACAGTACATTCCATTTCATTTCCCTTTCTAATATTCCAACATGCATAACACACGCAATAGAACAGGAACTTTCAATTCTAATATTCTGTTTTTGATAAGAATTATACTCAAATATCACAGTTCATGTTCTAGAACAGTGCATTCCATTTCATTTCTCTTTCTAGTGTTCCATCGATCATAACACACGCACTGGAACAGCAACTTCCAATTCTAATATTCCGTTTTGAATAGAATTCCATTTCACTCTCAGTTCTAGAACAGTGCTTCCAACAATGGACATAAAACGCTAAATATGTAGAATTTCATACATTGGGCCTGTAACTAATTTTCGGACTTGAGTTTAGAAAAAGCGACTTTTCTTATGGACCAAGAAGAAGTTGTAAAACGTGTGGAAACATGTTTTTCCGTACCTGGAGTGCAGGACTCCTGCCACTTCCGACCGTTCCGACTCATGGCGTTTCCGGCGTACGAATAAGTTCGTTAATCCTTTTTGATAAAAGATCCACTTGACTCCCGGATCACCGCATTGTTTCACCCTGTTCACGTATATGAATGAAGGTAAAGCTGGTTAAGGAGGTCGTATTTATCGAAGCCGTTGAAAAAATTACCCGCCCTCTGATTGGTCGAAAATGTTGACGTTAGTGGAGTGGACGATTCGATTCCACTGCGGGAATACAACAAATAAAAACAACAATCGTAACGCTCGTTGCACCCAAGCACAGAATACATTTTACAAAATAAAATAAAAAAAACAGGCGGTTTTTCCAAACTGCTTATCGAAAACACAAAACTTTGACAGCTACCAATATCGCTTTCTATATCAGTCACATTTTCATTCCATATCTGGAACCAACAATTCAACAACTCAGAACAGTTGAAAATTAATAAACTTATCAGAACACGTTCCAAGAACTCAGTTGTTCCACGTGTGGAACATCTGAGTTTTTAGAAAGAAGGAATGGGACATCTGAGTTCTTTAGACGCACTATTGGAACATCTGAGTTCTTGGAAACAATGAGTGGAACATCTGAGTTCTTGGAAAGAATGAGTGGAACATCTGAGTTCTTTAGACGCACTATTGGAACATCTGAGTTCTTGGAAAGAATGAGTGGAACATCTGAGTTCTTTAGACGCACTATTGGAACATCTAAGTTCTTAGAAAGAATGAGTGGAACATCTGAGTTCTGTAGACGCACTAGTGGAACATCTGAGTTCTTGGAAAGAATGAATGGAGCATCTGAGTTCTTAGAACGAAAGAATGGAACATCTGCGTTCTTAAATGAAGGAATGGAACATATGAGTTCTTTAGATGCACTATTGGAACATCTAAGTTCTTAGAAAGAATGAGTGGAACATCTGAGTTCTTAGAAAGAATGAGTGGAACATCTGAGTTCTTTATACGCACTATTGGAACATCTGAGTTCTTTAGACGCACTAGTGGAACATATGAGTTCTTGGAAAGAAAGAGTGGAACATCTGAGTTCTTTAGACGCACTAGTGGAACATCTGAGTTCTTGGAAAGAATGAGTGGAACAATTGAGTTCTTTAGATGCACTATTGGAACATCTAAGTTCTTAGAAAGAATGAGTGGAACATCTGAGTTCTTTAGACGCACTATTAGAACATCTGAGTTCTTAGAAAGAATTAGTGGAACATCTGAGTTCTGTAGACGCACTATTGGAACATCTGAGTTCTTGGAAAGAATGAGTGGAACATCTGAGTTCTTTAGACGCACTAGTGAAACATCTGAGTTCTTAGAATGAAAAAATGCATCATTGGAGTTCTTGGAACGCGTTCTGATATTTGAAATTTATTTTGAAATTTGAAACGCATTGAACAGACAGGATAGGGTTTAAATACGCAGTTTATGTTATTTGGCTCAGTATAATTTTGTTTTGTTGCTGAATTTTGAAGTTTTGAATAGCGAGGAAAATCCCAAAAAGGAACAGGTGTTTCTATTCTGAGGTTTGGAACACACGACGCCATTGTCATTTTGTGTTCGTTTATTTCCATTTCTATGCAAACTTCATTTCTATCATACGTGTTTCGTGATTGGCAAAACATCACATATGACGAATTGAATAATTGTTCCACAAACCAGCATTCCAAAATGCAATAATTCAAAAAGAAAAAATACTCTCTGGGCTACAGTTCTGAATGATGAGAGTACTCACTGAATATATATGTCTGAATGGCTGAACGAATTTCTTAGTGGTGAGAGTGCTCTCTGAGATGCACCTCTGGACGTTGTCCGAATGCCTCTGAGAGCACTCTATGAAATGCACGTCTGAATGGTGAGAGTACTCTCTGAGACACATCTCTGTATGATGAGGGCGTTCTCTAAATATTACTTCTGAATTTCTCACTGAGATAACTCTATGCGACACATCTGATTGTTGAGAGGACCCTCTGAGACACATCTCTGAATGGTGAGAAGTCTCTCTGAGACACATCTATGGTTGTTGAAGAGTACTCTAAGAAATGCACCTCTGAAAGTCATTTGAATCTGTCCTCTGAATTTCTCACTGAGAGTACTCCCTGAAACGCATCTCTGAATGGTGAGAGTACTCTCTGAGACACATCTCTGATTGTTGAAGAGTACTCTATGAAATGCACCTCTGAAAGTCATTTGAATCTGTCCTCTGATTTTCTCACTGAGAGTACTCCCTGAAACGCATCTCTGAATGGTGAGAGTACTCTCTGAGACACATCTCTGAATGGTGAGAGTACTCTCTGAGATACATCTATGATTGTTGAGAGTACTCTCTGAGACACATCTCTGAATGGTGAGGGCGTTCTCTAAATATTACATCTGAATTTCTCACTGTGATAACTCTATGAGACACGTCTCTGATTGTTGAGAGTAATCTCTGAGACACATCTCTGAATGGTGAGAGTACTCTCTGAGGCACATCTCTGAATGGTTAGAGTACTCTCTGAGACACATCTCTGAATGGTGAGAGTACTCTCTGAAATACATCTATGATTGTTGAGAGTACTCTCTGAGACACATCTCTGAATGGTGAGGGCGTTCTCTAAATATTACCCCTGAATTTCTCACTGAGATAACTCTATGAGACACATCTCTGATTGTTGAGAGTAATCTCTGAGACACATCTTTGAATGGTGAGAGTAGTCTCTGAGACACATCTATGAGTGTTGAGAGTACTCTATGAGATGCACCTCTGAAAGTCTTCCCTCTGAATTGCACACTGAGAGGTATTCACTCTCGAGTAAACTAGCATTTAGGTTAAGTTTAAAACCAGTTTTGAGAGTATAGTATATTTCACAAACGGTGTAGTTTCACTGTTGAGTTAGGGTAGCAACCTCTTCAAGTTCTAGTGCACTGTCATCGAGAGGAAACCACAATTTCAAAGCAGGAAAAACGAGAAATATTTGGGGTAATGACCACACGTAAACACATGTGGATAAAATGCATGTATTTACGACTACATTTTAGTTTTTAATTTCTTTTTTTTATTTCAAACGTCATCAAAAACTTTCCTCGATTCAAAAAACACGTTTTATTTTTATACAGATCACGTTTTACGAATGACTTGTCAAGATTTGTCAATTATAAATTTATAATCTTTGAAAAGTTTATCAAATAGCAGTTTGGCACGTTTTTGAAGCCCGTATCAAACTGATAATTATTGTCTACTTATAACAAATTATCGCCCAAAAATGCAATGTGATGATACAAAAATTGCAGTCAAATGACTCCTAATCAAACAATTTTGAAATCATAAATGTCATTAGATAAATTGTTTTAGATTACAAGATGTAGTCACGGAATGGATTTCAACCTAATTGAGAGCCGAGTTTGATAAATTTTAGCCAAATTGGTTGAAATGTGTATGACCTTGCTTCCCGAACTTAGTTTTCACCTAGATTTCAACTAGTTCTAATCCAAATCTATTTTAACTAGGTTGAAATCCATTTCGTGACTATGGATACTCTATTTTCAAATAAATTCCAACTAGATTTCAGCCAAATTTGTTTTCAACTAAGCTATAATCCATATCGTAACTACAATATATTTCAACTAGTTTTCGGCCAAATCTGTTTTAACTTGGATGAAATCCATTTAGTCACAATGGCTAAACTGTTTTCAACTAGATTTCAACTTGATTTCAACTAGTTTTCAGCCAAATTTGTTTTCCACTAAGCTATAATCTATATCGTAACTACAATATATTTCAACTAAATTTCAACAAGTTTTCAACCAAATCCGTTTTAACCAGCTTGAAATTCATTTCGTGACAATGGCTAATCTGTTTTCAACTAGATTTCAACTATTTTTAAGCCAAATCTGTTTTAACTTGGATGAAATCCATTCGTGACAACGGCCAAACTGTTTTCAATAATATTTCAACTAGATTTCAACTATTTTTAAGCCAAATTTGTTTAAACTTGGATGAAATCCATTTCGTGACTATGGCTAAACTGTTTTCAACTTGTTTTCAACTATTTTTAAGCCAAATCTGTTTTAACTTGGATGAAATCCATTCGTGACAATGGCTAAACTGTTTTCAACTTGTTTTCAACTAGATTTCAGCCAAATCTACTTTAACTTGGATGAAATCCATTCGTGACAATGGCCAAACTGTTTTCAATTAAATTTCAACTAGATTTCAACTATTTTTAAGCCAAATTTGTTTTAACTTGGATGAAATCCATTTCGTGGCAATGGCTAAACTGTTTTCAACTAGATTTTAGCCAAATCTATTTTAACTTGGATGAAATCCATTCGTGACAACGGCCAAACTGTTTTCAATTAAATTTCAACTAGATTTCAACTATTTTTAAGTCAAATTTGTTTTAACTTGGATGAAATCCATTTCGTGACAATGGCTAAACTGTTTTCAACTAGATTTCAGCCAAATCTATTTTAACTTGGATGAAATCCATTCGTGACAATGGCCAAACTGTTTTCAACTAAATTTCAACTAGATTTCAACTGTTTTTAAATCAAATCTGTTTTAACCAGCTTGAAATCCATTTCGTGACTCCAGCTAATCTGTTTTCAACAAGGTTAAAATCTATTCCATGACTACGTAATAATTCCTAGTTTCTCCCCTGTTTACAGGCTTACGGAAAACTAAGAATAGTAAGACCTGTCTTTATCTTAATTACGTTCCAGATCAAGATCAAAACTGGTTCAAACCACATTCAAAACAAATTCAAAACAAGTCACTTATTAATTTAAAAGATTTACTGAAATAACATGAAAATGAAAATGTTTGACCCAATTACTCTTAAAGGTTAAGGATGTGTCCCAGATATGGGCCTTGAGCTAGACATTTAATCGTAATCCACTCATTTTGGGGGCCTCACCTACTGCACTTAGATCTGCTTTTGTTTTCATTTGCACATTTTCAGCAATCGAACCTTTATATATTTTTATCTCTTATCATAAAATTGTGAAAATCCAAGAATTTAGCGTCATAAAACCCAAGTAGGAATACCATATGTATGGATTCTATATATGGTTAAGATTCAGTGGATAAATATAGTTATTCGGTGGTTAAATGTGGCTATTCAGTGGTTAAAAGTGGCCATTAAGTGGATAAATATGGCTATTTTGCGGAATATAGTTATATTTAGTGGTTAGATGTGACTATACAGTGGATAAATATCGCCATTCAGTGGTTGAATATGGTTCTCAGCGGATAAATGTGGTAATTTAGTGGATAAATGTGGCCATTCATTGATTAAATGTGGCCAATAAGTGGTTAGTTATGATTATGCAGTGGATCAATATGGCCACTTTGTGGATAAATGTTGCCCTTAAGTGGTTACATATTGTCATTCCTTGGTTAATTGTGGTGATCAGTGGATTAATATGTATGACCATTTAGTGGTTAAATGTGGTCAATCAGTGGTTGAATATGGTTATTCAGTGGCTAAATGTGGTAATTTAGTGGATAAATGTGGTCATTCATTGATTAAATTTGGCTGGCTTTTCAGTGGATAAATATAGTTATTCGGGGGTTAAATGTGGCCATTCAGTGGTTGAATATGGCTATTCAGTGGCTAAAAGTGGCCATTAAGGGCCGGTTGCACCAACAAAGGTTAAATAAAAGGTTAGCTAACCTGAGGTTATATAAAACCACGAGTTA
>JAQGAE010004936.1:0-11980 GCA_034696685.1 Julus scandinavius | reverse complement strand
TACACAAGTGCACAACCTTCTCTAGCTCATAGTTTACACAAGTGCACAACCTTCTCTAGCTCATAGTTTACACAAGTACACAACCTTTTCTAGCTCATAGTTTACACAAGTACACAACCTTTTCTAGCTCATAGTTTACACAAGTACACAACCTTCTCTAGCTCACAGTTTACACAAGTACAGAATCTTCTTTAGCTCATAGTTTACACAAGTACAGAATCTTCTTTAGCTCATAATTTACATAAGTACAGAATCTTCTCCAGTTTTTTTTAAAATTAGCACAGAAACTTCTGTCAACAAATCTCTTAATTTTGCCAAGCGGTTTTACAAAACGCATCATAGATGGCGTTGGCCATCACCATGCAGGAAACAATCTTCGTTAAACATACTTCACCGGTCATTGCTGGAGTTTGGAGATGCCTCAACTGATGAAATCAGAAAATAGCTTTTTTTTGCCACTGCTTTCTGTTTTTACGCTGAATCTGATGAGATTTTCGGCTTGGGGACTGATATGTAAAGCCGTAGCCGATTTTCCACGCAAATGGTTGGACTTCCAGCTATTACTGGGGAAGAAAATAAACCGCCAGACTCGCACCATCGTTAAATTGGCCATCGCTTTTCGAACAAAGTCCTTAACTGGCAAGCAAGCAATCGCCTCATTTAAAAGCGCTACTTTTCCACTACATTCCCTATTCCCAGCGGATCCTGCATCCGAATGTTTACAGCCTCTGGCAGACGACAACAACTCCTCTGGCAAAAAAAACAACCAAATAAAAGGCAGACAATAGATCCTGTCGCAGATAAATTCACAGACGGCGAAGGACATGTTTCCACTTTGTATCAGAGAAGATCTTTCTAAACACTGGTCTTGCTCAAGATGCCACAATGCAAGTAGACCAAATGGCGCACGCCAAAATCCCAAGAGAAACTTAAGTAATATCAAGTCTCACATTGCCATGCCTTATGCCAAATTGGTGGTAGAAATCAAAATTTCCACTTTTTCCTGACTGCTTTTAATAATCCTTAACTGTTCCAAACACATCAGGGGAATGAGACTTCCTCCTCTGACACTGCAATTGACATTTTTCGAATTTCATGTAATATTGTGTTGCCAAATGATACAAGAGCATTGATTTATTAGCTCGGTCTTCTGATGACTTAAAATAAGTCTAGTTTTTGGGGTGATCCTTGAATAGTTGGTCTGCACTTCCTTCACCAGCAGATTCGAATCTTAAATACACCACGGTTCGATTTCCTCTCAGTTATGCCTTGGAATTTATCAATCATATGTCAAGCTAATCTAGGCTCAACGTCATGCTCAGCTCTCCTTCTATTCACCAATGTCCTCCTGTCCTTTTCTGAGAGGATTAAGAACCTGGGGAGCCATCTCCACTTATATTATTCAAGGAACTGGAAGTCGTTCCAGGGTACAGTCGATCCATAATTGATGGAGTATTCCTTAGCAACCAAAAAAGAAATTAAATAAAAAAATGAGGTTTTAGACGTATTCATAATGATAAAAGCATCAGCGACCGTTTTAAGACGCTTTTCTTAAGATGGCGAATCATTGACGGGAAGACAGATGTAGTTGCCAGCAGTCACCAGAGATTTCAGAACAAAGAATCTGGAAGTTCTAGAAAATGAGAACTAGCTGAATGGTACACAAAGGATTCGAAGCATCATGTATACACCCCATGTCAACAAATGTTAGCAAACTAGACAAGTGATTGGCTTAATTATTTTTATTTGCTGTTATTTACACTGACTTCCAGATGATAGATCCACATCAGAGATCATGACATTTGGCTATTTACATTAACTTTGATAATACTTCTGGAAACTAATATAGCCTAACTTGACCAAATTAGTTATCAGACTCAACATAGAAAAACATCAACAAAACATTCTGTTAACATCTTACAAAGATTTGTGAAGCGTTAACCAACAAATCCCTGAAAACAATTTGACATGTACAACTTAATAGCATAACAAATTTTCATTGTTTTATAAAAACCTTTCACCGCTCGAATTAATTAGCAAATTTGTTCACCAATGGGAACATTGCATAAGATGCGCCGAAATAAACCGAGCATTTTTATTCCCCTTTCCAGGGATGCCTCGTAACAAAAAGGCAAATGCCAAGGATGATTCTGCAAAAGTCAAAATTCCATCAGTCGAAACGTTGCCTTAATGTGCCATTAGAACATTTCAATGCGCCCATTTTTATTTCATAATCCCCCGCATGTATGAAAATTGCTGTATGTAGGAAACCATTACCCGGTTAATAACAGTAACCAACAAAGAAACTCAGCAGACTGGGAGTCTGCTAATTAAACAAGTTTTCTTGGTTTTTTACTGCGGATTCCCAAGCATCCATCAAGTACAAGAGTATTTCAGGATGAGGGAGAACAAGAGTTTGGGGGAGTTCAACCATTTGCATATTGACATTTATTAAAAATGCACAGACAGGTTGACGTCACGCATGTGGGGGGAAGATGAATGCTAAGTGATTTTTTGCATTATGATAGAAGGTCTCAAATGTGATATTCTTTCAGCGCATGTTGCTCTCGATAATGCCGAAATCAATAGAAAGAAGTTGATGTGCCATATCACATTTGTTATTTATTCCTTTTCAGGGAGACGGACCTCATGCAAACCTATGATAGCAAATAAGGTCATTCCTATTCATAAAATGTTTAAAATGATGGCACTGAAAGTAATATGGTTGCTAATGGAAAAACCAACAGGTGGAGTACTGACCTGTACATTAATTGAAACACAAAACGAACAGTTTGAATCAAATATAAATTATTCACAATATACACAATAAATGCCATTACACGAAATGAAGTAGAACAAAGTGATAGTCAAATCAACAAACTTATCAAGCAATAAAATAATAAACATCCTAGCAGACAAATGGCTTGATATAAAACTTGAATTAATTAGCCTATTATTTCAAATTACATATTTGAAATATTGAGAGAAGCCAATTAATCTTCTAAGTATTTGCAAATTCGATGTACAATGTAAGAGCATACTCTAACAGTAACTAAAGTACAGTACGTGAATGTTAATAAAACTAGATGAAAGCATCAAAACCTTGTAATTTCCAATCCAATTATTTGATATAAATGAGTACGAATGTCAGCAGGAATGAAAATTAACAACATGGGGCATTGAAAACTATATTCTAACATCATGGAAATGTATAACAAAATTACATCCAACTACACATCAGGATATTTTCTAACAAAAGTAGGTCAACTCAATTCAACTCAGTAACCTACAGTCAGCAAATAAATGCCATATGATAGGGGGTCGTACTTAATCATTTTAGGAGAATGCTCCTACGTCAGTAGCGACTTGCACATCATTGTTAAATTGAAATTGACTGTTTTATAATTGGTATATACTAAAGGATAATCACCTCCAAGAGAATGTAGAACAGAAAAATTCCAGTTGTAATAATCGAGTAAAACGTATGTTCTAATGCAGATGATTTTCATATAGACCATGAAATTTCAGATTCCTATAAAAGCATTCAGATTGAGAAGCACGTGGTTGTGTATATGCAGTAGGTACTCTTATTGAATACCAAGGCACATGATTTCTTCTCTACACTAAATACAAAGAAAATCCATGTGTTCCTTTTCACATAAATTACTTTTTTAATATTATTAATAAAATTACCTTTACATTGTACTCTTCGAAATTTGGCGTTTTGACCAAGGGTCAGTTTCCTGGTCCATTTTAATATTGTTTATATTGTGTAAAAATATTGTTAATGGGATGGAATTCTACAGGTGGGTTCCATGTGATTGAATAACGTAGGGAAATGGGAGTTAATATTTGCCCTCGCTTAGTCTTTTTCTAGCAGCGTATTCATCCAGGGGAAGATGGCGAGAAAAAACTGGTGCTATTCTGTAGGTTCGTTGCGTCCGATGGTTTGTGAGGTCAGAATAAGATTAAATTAAATCTCATCGTATACCTTGGTTATGAACCAAACACCAATACTGAATACAAATTGAGCCGTTAGAAAATGTAAAAAAGACAAGATATAACAATTAAGTTCATTAAAAAAATTCTCCCAATTTTCCAGCATGCACCAACTGGCTGACATAGACTTGGGAGACAGGTTACACAGGTGTAGGGCCGGAATTGTCCAAGTACCCTTGGACTTTACAGTGTTTAAAGGCCCATTAACGAAAAATGTGATATTAGGGCTGATCCAATAGTTTTCGAAGGCAGTTGAGTTGTAAATTTGTAGTCTCCAGACAACTGCAGACAAAACGTCTCTTTCATTCTCGTATATTCTGTATTTTTTATTTTACAGGGTTTCTGCAAAATTATGTGTCGAAACGTGTTTTCAAAAATAGGTTTGCATAATGTTCACAAGGCGTGTATACTATGGATGCATTATGGAATCAAACAAATTGGAATCTCCAAGACAACGGAAACCTCCCTGTACATTAACTCTGGACAAGAAAGTAGTAGTAGTAGTAGTATTTTTAAAAATCAGCACATGAATAAGAAATGACATACAAATTTGTTAAAACGATTTCTCTGCCAAAAAAAGTAACGTTCGATGAACGTAAATTAGTGTACTGAAAACTTATCAGTCTTTTCCCCACAAAATCAATAAAAGGAAGTAGTTGGTCTACGCCCTATTTGTTATTAATTTAAATGCTATTGGTTATTAATCAGTTTACCTATAGTTATACTGGAATGATTTGACATGCCATGAAATTGTGCACGTTATACATGTTTCTTAGCCTATAGTTTATTTAAAGCCATTCAATTAAACACATTCTACAAGGCAGGACAAAAGTGTGAATTCACAAGAATTTCAAAAATTTAAATAAACATTAATCGCTTTGAAATTAGTGGGAGAAAATGCCTAGAGCAATAGCTGTGGACTCAAAGCGATAAGGGTGTTTTTTATGATGATAATAATGTATAAATGGTTCCTAAATTAATTTCAATACGAATGCCTTAGTCAAAAAATGCATTGCACAGTCGCAAATCCAAGTTTTAAATACGTGGTGATAAAACGTTTTAAATGGTTACAATTCAAATATATCGCATGCAATTCTTTTCAAACATTTTATGCCAAATCTTCGCTAAAAATATAGTACCGAAAGCTTTGCGCAAAGAAATCTAATGTAATATTTGCACTGCAGTATGAATCCAACATTAAATGCCTAAACCTTTCATTTCCCAAGAATACAAACTTTTCTTTTCCAACAACTTTACAATTTCAAAAAAGAAATCCATCATTTCTTCAGAAAAAGAAACCTTTTGTTTTCTCAGCAAACAGACATTTAATTATTTCCTTAAAAATTTCCTTTAAAACAGCCTTCACTTCTTTAGAAAACACTTCCAACAACTTAACAATTTAAAAAAAAAATGCATTTCTAATGAAACTTCAGAAAAAAAACTTGTTTTCTCAACAAACAAGCCTTTATTTCCTTAAAAATATCCTTTAAAAAATACTTAACTTTTTAGAAACTTACAGCACATTCAATTCCCATTCATATCAACCTTTTCACTGGAAAACAAAGCAAAGCAAATTTCGAAATTGGAAACTTGGACAGTATGAATAATAAATTCTAGTGCCTTCTTAATAACGTGACCACTCGATGTACCAGCTGCTTATTAGGACGCCAAGAGTAAGATCCAAATACTACATAAACCTACTTCAGCAACATAATAGGACGACCTGATTTCATATTCCCAGATCTGGAATCCACTTCAGTATCATCGTGTGATATTTGAGTCCACTGGACAGCCTTAAAAGCTTAGATTACCCTCAACAAGCTTCTTCAATCTGCTAAGATGTTAGTCGAGAAAAATGCTAGGAGTTATGGCACAAGAAATGCGTGTATAACAATTCATTTTCTTTCCAATGTGGGTTTCACATTACTTTTATTAAGAATCAATGTTATTCTGCGTCTTGCATACTCTTACGCGGCTGTAAAACTGCCTCTTCTGGGGCTTTAATTGCTTCCACTTTCATAAGTAATAATATTTCATCGTGGCGACTGAAACAGGAGGATTTAATTACAGCTCGAATACCATTGCAAATGTTAGGAAAAACATGTGCAACGTTAAGGAAGATGTCTCAAGCCTTGCTTCCTTATTTTCTTAAATGCTTTTGTACTGGTTTCAGACAACGCTATGAAGGGACAAAAAAATATATAACAACTCGGACCTTTTCTACAGTCGCGACGCATAACCATCTATCTCGAACGGTTTCGGGTTTTTTTTCCGTCTTTTCCTTTAGGTGGTTCTGTCTAGCTTCCCGTGAAATGTCGAAAAAAGTGTTTCATAAAGGATGGCGTGATGTATTAGAATTGTTATTTTTCTCGCAGTTAGCTTGCTCGTGTGCACAATGAACGCCATTGCGATATGAAATTGGAGTGCAGTGAATCGACGTGACGTTTGTTTGATGATCCTTATTTCAGCATCAGGACACACTGCCTCACAAGTTCTCTATTCCAGAAAACAGCAGTTTTCTGCATGCATCTCGATGTGTGCAGAAACAATTGCCCAACGATCGATGTAGCGTAATGATGCCTCCAGAGTGAAAACCTTTGCCTGATGCATTAAAATTTTACGTGCCCTCATGCACACGGTTACAAAAAAAAAAAACCATGGAGGGATTTATCGTGCATTCAGAGGGTAAAAAACGAACCGAGGAAAACTTAACTAGACCCCTGGCAATGGAAGACCATGGTCACTCTTGATCGATATCTGTGGTCAGAAAACGTCGACCAGATCTTAATCGACATTTGGACAACAGGAAGATTGCGTTCTGGGAGTCGTACAATGGCCATCTTGCATTTCAAGTTTTTCACGCACAAACCTTCAAAAAAACCAAACCATGTCTTCTTCTGGGTCTCCTGCTGTGGTTTGCCAGATGAAATGAAACGGATGAAATATGAAAAAAAAATTTTATCAAAAGGATTTTACTTTAGAGATTGTAACTTTTTAAGAGTGGAACCTTCTGAATTTACAATTGTTCAAACAATTACACTGCCCTTTAAACGCCTTCAAAAAATTTAAATATTAATAGTACACTAACATTTCTATACTTGATTATTTACTCAAAATATAATAGTAAAAAAAATATTAAAATTAACACTGAAAGTTCAATGACGTGTTAATATATAATTTGCAGAATTCACTTCAATATTTTCAAAAATGTCTGACAGAAACACCGATTTCCAAAAATTTCTGGTTAAAAACCTTATCAGAAAATATTTCCGCAATCTTTCAAAATTTATGTTGTAGGAGCGTGACATCACGCCATATTTTAGCCATAACGTCATATCAAAGGAAGGATCATTCCAACTGGAAATTGAAGGTGAAGGTAGATACTGAAATTAATGAACCCTTCCAAAAAGCTCATGTTTGGCAAGATTCAAAAACTTACAATGGGACCATAAATAATTTATCTGAGGTACGTTATCTTTACAAAAAAAAATGATAAATAAAACGAAACGCAATGGCCTGGGTTGACATCGATGCATTATGAAACAGGTCCAGTGTCATGATTCCAACGAACCTTAGGAGCGTACACAATGCAATCGCTGAAAACCATTTCGTGACCCCAGTATCGTGAACCTAGAAATAAATAGCGCCCTAAACTCTGCTTTCAAATATCCACATCCATCATTGCCTTGAAGACGAGCTATTGTTCGTTGAACCCCAAATAATGCAATTACAAATCGGCTGCGCAATGAGCTAAGTCATGAAAAACTAAAATGGAAATTGTAAATTGAAAACTGCTGACTTTATACAAAAAAGCCAATGTAAAAGCTGTAGAGAGATGCCAAATTGTCTTAGAAACTAACGTTTGGCATTGCCTATTGTGAAACTACGATTTCTGCGTATCGTTAAAATCCACACAACATTTTCAAAACAGAGTTCAACACTCTGGTGATTAGTCCAAATCTTAGAACTTAATTTTGAAACCTTAATTATGCTAAAGATATAACCACGCTAACACCAATAATAACGACGAAAGCTAGAGATCAGTGCCATAACATGCAAGTAACAAAAAACAAGCAACGGTTAAGAGCTTCTGGTTTGAGAGGGGACTTCTTGAGGTCCATATTTCTGGGATTTTTTTTATATAGTTCTACGTCATTTTTTTATGAGCCCAAAAATTGCAGTTATGGCACTGCAAGTGATACGCTAGTCTTCCAATAACCAGATTTAATCAAACTAACACTTACAACGCTTATTATTACTAGTCATTCCTATCTTTCATAAAAAACGAGTAGTTCCAGATGATAAAGAATTTCCGAACGACTTCCAACGATCATTTCTTTAAATTCAAAATTTCTCTATATTAGCCAATCTCATCACGGATACCAAATTACTTTCTTAATTGATATATGTCATCAATCCAGTGAAATTTGAAAATTTGTACGTTTAGATGTGATCTCTTGAAAGAAGGAAATGTGCATCCAAGTTGGTTTTCACCGCATGAAACAATTTGACTCCGACATCGATAACTCCTTAAAACAATAGAAATTAGGGAGGGAAGTTCGACATCCATATTAGTGTGACCTCCCTCTAGACATTCCCCATTGGTAATACTTGCCTAAAGTCGATAGTTTCCGTGTTACGAACGTCGGAGTGCAGAACCCCATCTGCCAGTGCGCTGCATGCGCTGGTTCGAATCGATGAACTCCCATTTCAGGACGTCCTCAAATTACGAATTAATTACCACACTTCCGCGTGGGGGCGTCGCAGCTGCCTGGTGACCTAACGTGACCTCTTGAGTCTCCTGCTGCTACTAGTCGGTGTTACGAAGATCATCGGGATCCCATTCCAACGAGCTGCCGAAGTGATTCAGCCGCTGTTAATCGCTTCCTAAAACTGCGGATGGGCGCAGAATGATTCTTCCATTACCGGCACTGGCAGGTCACTTGACGGCGCTCGTAAACGGCCGTAACGACGCCTGGGACTCGGAATGCCCTTAATGGGTGCGTAAATCCGTCCGAGTATGGCGCCCCGGATTGGGGCGTTTTATTCGACCGCAAAGTGCCTGACCGAAATCGGTTGAATGGGCCTCTTCAAAAACGCACCCTTAATTAAAAGGCAGAATTAATAGAATGAGGGAAATTAACGATCGGATCAACCACCCTGGCAGTCAATTTGTAGAAGATAACTGGCGCTCCATTAGCGTTGCACCATTAATGACCGCGTGCGCACGTGTTGACGCAAATTAGGTAGAAACCAAAACACCGTGTTAGGAGGAGAAACTTTGAAAGATACTTGTGTTTTAACGAAAGAATGAAATTACAAACCATACATTTTTGGAAATATATTTGAAACATTTACTTTCCTTTATAAACCCTAAAACCTAAATTCAGAAGCCTCTGGCACTACAATGCATAACTACTAAAATAACAACAAAATGGCATCATGTACAAAATAGAATAAATATACAAAAATTTGAGTTGAAAATTTGAAGCTAAACAACGAAAACAGCACTGAAATAACATGTATTCCGATTTGTATTTTTGATTTGAATACAAAATTAAGCCCTGAAAGCTTTAATATGCGTTTGATTTGAGAATACGATTCTAAGAATCCATGTTTACTTATTTTCCATTTTCTTCATGTCCTATGCCCTGAATACTGGTTAGTAAAATATGCAAATTGTTTTATTTTATTAATAGCTTAATAAATTTTATTTAAATTTGCGCCTGCATTAACATACATTGGGAGGAGTGATCATCACAAATTTCCCCAACACACTTTAAAGGCGATATTCCATATTAATAGAATACATTAGAGTGCAAACAATTGTCTTTGAATTTAAACAAGTTCTAGACGTAATAATGAAAGCCAGACAGGATTTAGTCTGTATAGCTAAAATGCGAGTTACTCCTCAAGTGCCAAAGTAATATGTATAATGTAGTTGTTTTCATAGTGTACTGGTATGAGTGTTGTGTATTATGGGTGATAAAGATTGAAATGTGAACCAGAGCCAACGTGCTTAATGTGTGGTTGATGGTTTTGAGATTGTGTAACCTATGTTCCACTGGCAGATAATCCGAAGGCTGTAGAATTGACACTATGGAGCCAACCTTTAACCTGGTTCAGTTCTTCGGAGACTGAATGTGATAGCAGCAGCACGTGTAACACATCAGACTAGTCACCATGTTCGATAATCTCTAATCACAAGAAAATTGTCAGATAATCTTATCACGATAAATCACGGTGCATCCTGGTTAGGTTTTTATTTGGTAATCGAGCTCAACTCGATTGCCAGTCTTTCTTGAACTATTTTCTGTTCATCTCCTGTTCTTGGATTTACCAGAAATGGCATCTGTTCGCGTCTTTTTGGCAATTGCCTTGACATTGCTCACGACTTCCTCAACTTTTGCCAAAATTCCACACAAGCATAAAGGAAATGTGAAGGCGGATCCTGGAGAGCCCTTGTTCTTGACACCATACATCGATTCTGGAGATCTGGCTACAGGAAAGAATTTAAGCAGAGTTGGTCCTTTGGAAGGAACAGACATTGTCAGCTATTCTGGCTTTCTGACAGTTGACCAGACGAACAATGCAAACATGTTCTTTTGGTACTTTGAAGCCTTGGTAAGTACAATTGAAACTTCCATCCTATCCATGGACAAACGTAAATTCTTATAAGATATGATGGAAGAATCCCTCAGAAATAGGTGAAGGAAGTTTCTTGATCAACATTTGAGAATCTGCACCTAAACTCACCATCCAATAACTTTGGTAAATTTTTGTTGACCCTAGGCTCACTTAAAATGTGCAAATTATTTCGATAGTGTTCATAACAATTTTTAATATAAAACTTATATAAACACCACATACTATTATTTACATTGGACAATGTTCACCATAATCAATAATGTACAACCTTAAAAAGTTAAAGACAGTTTTGTTTTTAATCAGATAGACATCTATTTTTACCAAAAGTTACAAAAGACCTCTTAATCTTGCTTATCGTTGTCTTGGTATCAAATCCTGCTTCAGTATCACCGCTTATCTTTTTTTATTTTTTTATTTTATTTTTTTTAAAACTAGAACCATAATGCAAGTGCTCCAGTTCTGTTGTGGCTGCAAGGAGGACCCGGGAGTGCGGATATGTATGGCCTCTTTGCGGAGGTTGGACCATTTTACATCGATCAAGATATCAAGTTGCAGCCCAGGGAATACACTTGGGCCACAAATTACAACTTGCTGTTTATTGACAATCCAGTTGGAGCAGGTAGAACAAAAAAACGCACTAACTATTAAGTTGTCAGATAAGCTAGACTTGCAAGCGGCTAATTTTCGTTATTTTTTTAATTTTCAGGATTTAGTTTCACCGAATTGGAAGGCGGATATGTAAGCGACGAAACTGGAGTAGCTGAAGATTTGTATTCTGCCCTCACCCAGTTTTTCACTTTGTTTTCGGAATATGCTGACAATGAATTTTACATCACTGGTGAATCTTACGCTGGTAAGTGATTTTTTTTTCTTGCAAAATCAACTGAAAAAGCCTTATCTGGTGGGTCAGCATGACTCGATGAACAAAACCCGGTTTCTTTTCCTTGTTAAGAAAATCCAATTTCAAAAGAGTTTTGAAAGATTTATCAGATCAGTTTCCCCTGTGGTTGCAAAATAGATCAGATTTTATACAGTGCACACTGCATTTGTAATACTTGAGTAGAGAATCATCAACCTGGCAGAAAAAACATCTTATAGAAACCATCTGGAATCTTGAAAAACAAATTTGTCTTTGCATAACCTTGGCAGAGCCAATTTGCAGAAAGGCACTGCCAAGGTTGTACCGATTTCTAAGTTTGTAATTATAGCTAGTTATGGAAGTTCTGACAACTTCCGAAATTGAAAGAAAGCATGGGATCTTAAGGTGCGACTTCACCGCACCAAAAGCAAAAGCAGAGTTTTCGAAAACATGTTTTTGAAACTTACAGTGTGG
>JAQGAE010004935.1:0-11981 GCA_034696685.1 Julus scandinavius | reverse complement strand
CGACATCATCATACGCTTGCTGATTTATCAAGCTATTTTAAACAATTTTTATTTTTATTTAATCTCTTTTTGTTTGGTTGTGAGTAGGTTTTAAAATTTCACCCATTGAAAGTGATAAGGTTGTATTCCAGCTTAATAAAAGTGTTATTGCTTACCGGTCAATGCAGTTATGCTAGACTCATCAACCTTAGTGGCATTACGAAAGCACTTGGTCGCTTCTCTTGATTTATTTTGAAGTAAGTATTGAAAACCCAGTTCTGTCAAATAGTCCGCATTACTCGCATTCAACACAGATGCTTGTTCTGCCATAGACAACGTCTGATTAATGATATCAGCATATCTACCACACTGCAATTAAGTAAATTAATATTGATAAATCCATTATTGAAAAACATTTACATACAATGGAAATCTAAGAATTTATACCACACGAGAAAACAGTTTGGCATTTGTATACAAAAGTTCAGCATTTTTTGGTTCTGAAGCTTTATGACATTCGATGAGTTGAGACAACTGATTGTTTGCCTGCAAAGGTTTGACACAATTAAAATTTTGTAATAAAACCTGTGACAAAGAACTACAAAAATATGCAAATACTAACAGTCTCAAGTTCCCCTGCAATACAAATGGAATGAAGTATTTTGCACTTCCTTGCTTCAATGCAGTGGGAATTCAAATTCAGTGCTCTGAATAATACCAAGTCTGATTTAATATTAATTCTCTGGTCCATTAAAGAACCATAAAAGTAAACTTTAAATTAATTACCTATTTGCACAATCCAAGGCCTGTTCCCAATCTTGCAAAGCTAACTGCATTTTCATCTTTTCGATTAAACCGGGTAGAAAGTTTGGACTGCTTACAATCACTTGATTTAATAAGTCCAACGCACCACTAAAATTATGACGGAATTCAAAATACTTCGCTTTTCCGAGCAAAGCATCGATATTCTTTCCAGATCTGTAAAAGAAAATTGAAATTGAAAAGAAAAGTTTTTGGTGACAATGCAAGTGTTGACATTTCTTTACTGTTATTTAAAAATTACTTTATCATGGGAACAGATTGGTTCTAAAAATAATGTTAATATTAGTTACTTACGATAATGCAATGTCAAAGTGTTCCAAAACGTTTTTAACCTTGCCATCATTTTGTTCTTTGCTATTTAACATGTCCAACCAACCTTTAAGGACATGAGCCTAAAATGTTTAAAATGTTATTAACCAGTCAGCTGAGCAAATCCTAGGAAATTTAATAATTTGAAATGCACATACCTCTTTAAAAGATGGCGAAATCTTCAAGGCACGATCAATATATTCTTTTCCTTTGTCATAGCGATGAGATAAAAAAAGAAATAATCCAGCATAGTACAAGGCCTATAATAAAATTAATAATATGCATATACAAAATATTTTAATTTCCATTTACATGATTAAAAAATAGTGATCTACTTTTTCAGAAGACTTGCGCCTTTCTTCCTTAAATTTTGCATCAAGCTTTATTATTGCTTCTTTGTCTAAACAATTAAATAAAATGCATTAATAAAGACAAAAACATGCAAAGTCTTCAAAATTTAAACAAAATAACAGTTATCGAGGCTATAAACTGCTCCTCACCAATGGTTTTGCATTGTCTGTGAGCATGTATAAGTGCAAGCATTGTACCAAGCATTAATTCTGGATCGTCTTTAATAGCATCGAGCTCTCTAATACTTTCCTGAACTTGTCCTTTAGGAAGATAAAAAATAGGTTAACAATTACTACGAATCTTTATATAAGATCGATCTTTATTTAACATGCTTGCACTCACCTTCCAAGAGAAGGGATAATCCAAAATAAAATCGATAGATGGGATCACCGCTGAATTTTTTGAGACCATTCTGGGCTTCTATCTGCATATTACGATAGTAACCTTCTCGACAATAGTAGTTTATATGTGCCTACAGTTTAGAAAGTTACGTAAGAATTAGACACATCTATGCAAATATAATCTGCACAGTATATTAAAACCGATGGTACGATATGTATCTATTCCAATATACTTAATGTTATGTTAAATTTTGATGTGTTATTGAAGGGCTCGTGAGATAGAAATTCACAGCCCAGAAATACCCTAAAGAAACTTTGACAGGTATTGACTTACGCTCATTTTTGCTTCTTCTGACATGTTTTATATATTTCGGTCTATGGAAGTTACTAATTCTAGATATAGTATATTTTTAAAAGCAAAAATTAACATAAACTGTTGAATATTTCTGCTGAAAACATCAAAAACAAGCACTGCTCATTTGTTGCACTACAAAGTTTGTTTCGTTGCTAATGACAACGATATGGAGCGTCATCTGGCGGAGTGCCCACGTTACCATGACAACGAAATATAAACAAACAAGATTGCGGTTTGTGTGAATGCTGTTGCAGACAAAATCACCCAGTGTAATCTATATCAAGCAGGTATTGTTTCATTTGTTGAATGGCAAGCTAATATACGTAGTTCATAATGAACTTAATGGTATTACATTATTAAGGGAAAGGGATTAGAATGTCATGTTATCCATGTCATTAAATGAAGTATAGTACACACACCTCCTTACATGCATAAGAATATTCCAGTCTTAATTGTAAAATAAATTTAAGGACTGTACTGGACATTCATGGGATCCGCATCTTCTGGAGCTACCCAACGTTTTTAGGATATTTAAATAAGAATTAAAATGCAGCATGGCCTCGTTAAAGGTAGGTTCAGTTGCAAATTTACTAATTTCGCATCATGAATATCTTATGGTTGCACACAAATTAAACACGAAGTTAAATTTTATTACACTTTAAAAGTCTAAGACTGTAGATAAGCGTCGAACCACTGGAAATGAAAAAGAATCCAGAGAAAGCAGCAGAAGTCGTACTACTGGGCAGAGTCGGGATCTCAGCAAGAACAGAAACGAGAAAACTGTTAATAGTGAAAAGTTGCGGACACAGGATAAACATCGCAGCTCCAGTCGTGAAGCGTCTAGACAAACTGCCAGAACAGTTAACAGTTCTAGGGAAAATGTGAGAGATCTGGAAGAAAAATCACGAACTACTAAGCGAGCGCCAGAGATTAAACTTGCAAAAGATCCTATTACACTTTTAAAAACAAAATTATCTGATTCAAAAATAAGTAGAAAAAAAGCTGAAAGTATTAGTAGTAGTAGAACTACTGCAACTAAGGAATCTCATTCAAAATCAAAGTCATCTTCAAGACCTATTCAAAGTGAAAATCTCAAAGCAACACATTCTGCCTTAAAATCAATTAGCAGGTCAGCCAAGGACACTGATACAGCAAATAAATTGGCAGGTTTGGAAAAAAACGAATCAAGTAAGAAAGGCAAAATCCTGGCAAGTCGATATCCAACATTTGATATTGAAAAAGATGAGCAATCGGATGTTGAAGAAGACTATCCTGACGATTTTGAGAATTATGATTCCGATTTTGAAGAGAGTTCTGGACAAGATGAGGAAATTGAGGAGGAAAATAACAAGGAAATCATTCAACATGTTAGTACGAATTCATCAATTCAGCAACCCCTCCTAACAATTAATCAGCCTGAAACCATTCAAGCAAGTACTCCATCATCGAAGGTTACAGTCATTCCAGAAACTCAGCTTGAATCAGTGACCAAATTAGCAATTCCTATCACCTCGCCTGTAAAGAAACAAGTAACGATTCAAAATCAAATGCCGATTACGGAAAGTGCCAATAAATTTGAAAAAAAAAATGTCGAACAAATTGCAGAAGACAAATCATCATTACCGAAACACGCATCCAAATCGTACATCAATTTTAATGCTGCAAAACAAAACTTGGAGACACAAAAAGTTGTTGATAAAATAAAGTAATTATATAAAAATTTTGAGGAATACGTTTTCAAATGTAATGGGGCTCAATTGATCAATTAATACAATTTTTATGTAACATAGAAAACGAGGAGATGTTCTACTTGATCTGATTACACTTGATGAGACGTTCATAAATGTCTTTTCGTTGGCCCCAACTGCATATGATGAATTTATGGTAACTTTTGGGAGCACCAACACTAAGCAGGTAATCTACTTAATACAAGTGCTACAGCAACAGAAATTTACACGTTATACTTTCAAAGAAATAGCATGCTAGTATTGTAATTTGAAATTTGAAAATTTGGGTAGGCTTACATTCAGACAGGAGAGGACAATGTTCTCGAAGAGTGTCAAACAGATCCAATTGAAATGCTCGAGCTTTGGACCCAGTTTCCTCCTTACATTGGTGGAGCTGTTGGAGGTATTCTTACCTTATTTTTGAATGACGAACTGTATATACTGTATTATCTTGTCATGAAAAGTTTTGAGAGATTACAAAACTGTTTTTTACTAGGTGATTTCATATCAAAGATAAGCAAACCAGTTGAAGTCACAGGCATTAAAGATTGGAAGCATCTTAGTAATTTTCTTAATGCATCAAGCAGGGTAATAAGAAATCTAAATTTCTCTAAATGTTATTGTTAAAGTACGTTTAGAAGTCTGATTTAAACCTTTAAAGTCGAGTAACTACAGAGATAATTTTCTTAAAGAAACTTGCTATAATTGTTTTAAACACTTTCAAATTATGGGTGCCAGTCTTTTATTGATTAGTAATTTCTGTTTTAGGTAATATGCAGCATTTTAGAAGAAGAGCAAATTGAATCAAAGGATAGCATGGATAAAAACAAGAAAAGCAAATATGAATTTAGTGACAGGGTATCAATCATGGATCAACAAAGTCATTTTAAGTCAAAAGGTTTAAACTTTAATTTGATCATATTTAAATGGTCGCTAATCTCAATACCTGTTCCACCTGACCATTATAATTTTACTCACTTTTACCAAATCATATTCTTGTTTTTATTATTAAAAACTTTAATATGGCAAAAATTCAAAATTTAATTTGAATTCTTATAAGTTTTATTCTCACTCTTCAATTTTTTTTTTTAAGATCAATCATTGAAGAGAAATGTTTTTCAGATATTCTTGTAAATAAAAATTATATAACCATTTAGCGTTCTAGGTATTTATGATAGCTTACCCAAAACATATTGGAAATTCAATGATTAATTAAGTCAACTAACGGTTTTTGGTGTTATAGGTATTTGCAGTGCATCCAGTATCACCTGTTCGAAACTGCAACCCCACATTCTTTTATCAGTCTGTGAAGAACTGCCCATGGTAAAACACTTTAAAACCTCATAAAGATTGTTGATAAAAGTTAATTACTGTTGAATAAAGGTGAATTCTACTTAAACTATATCTGATTTACAGAAAAAGGGTGACGATGATTGCCATAATCAAATGCTTATTTGCGTATGGAATATTTTCCAGCCTGCAAGCCCACAAAAGTATGACAAAAGCATTTCACATAATGTATATTAGCAATTAGATAATTGTCATATTTTAACAGAATAATTGCTTATTTGATTACTTTTCCCCACAGGTTACTCATGTGCAGGTATGCAATGCCATTATGCTGTTGTCTGGATGATCAAGCAAACTTTGCTTTTGCTGGCATGGTCAGTAGTTAATATTAGAAATAGTTAAAATTGTTTGTCTTGTATGTGATTTTTATTTTAACAATAAAATTAGGATGATGCATCAGTTGCATTGTGGGATTTGAGAGAACCTGATAGTTTGCATAAAAGAAAAGCTTATGATGACAATCAATGGAGTTCTCTTCGAACACCAACGTACAGCACTGGTATGGTTTATTAATTTAAACAAGGGGCTACTCACATTAAACTTCGTCCCTAAAATGCAGCTTTTCATTTGTGTTTATAGCTGGGAGCAATTTAGTTGAAAATCACAATAGCGCAGTTATAGCTATGCATTGCCAACAAGATAATTATGGTTCAAATAACCTCACAAATAAATCTTTAGGTATAACATCAATAATTGAAAATACATGCACTATTTATATAATTTGGCAAAGTTTTATGAACATTTTTGAATGTGTAAATTGTAACAGGAAACCACAGTTCTCAAGGTATTATTCAGCTGGCTACACTTGATGAAGAAGCACGCATCTTCATTTGGGTGGTAACTGAGCTTTCACAACCTGTTATTGACTGGGAGCATGGACTATCTCCAAATGGCCATGTCAAATTAGCAAAGAGTTCAGTTATTAATCTGCAGGCTCTTCCATTTGCGTAAGCTATACCTTTTTAGCATTTGTATTTTTAAATGTAGATTACTGTAGGTCAACAATGCCAGACAGAACTTTCTCTAACGTTCCCTTATATAGCATTTGTTCTAAAAAAATGTAATAAAAAATATGTAAAAACGAGTTATGCAAAGAAAATTTGTGAAAGAGAACATGATGGAATTTTAATACAACTAAAATTCTAAAAAATTCTTATTTTTTGAATACTCAGTTATAATAGAAAGTTAAATTGTCATTAAATAAGATTTTATCTGCCACTGATTTATTTTAGTAAACTGTCATGTTTTCAGACAACAACATCTAAAGGCGCATCCAAGAGCAATGGATTTCATAAATGATCCAAACGATTCCAGTTTGTTTTATGTTTCCATTGACATGGTAATATACATTGTCATATATATTTTAAAATGCTTCCATTCATTTTTTTGGACTTTATTCAGAAAAAAGCTTATGTTAAATAATTTTGTAGGGCATTGTTATTTCTTGTTCTTTGTATGGAGGAAAATGCAAGGTGTATGGACTATCACTAGGTACACAATTTGTTTTTAAAGTGAATAACAAATGGTTTAATTAAATGCTACAATTTTAGCATAATTTATATATTCGTTTCTCACCAGGTAATAGCTCAAAAGTCTGTTCAGTAGCTTTTTTGCCAATGGAAAAACCATCCTGCTTTCTGGTTTGTAAAAAAATGTCATATTAACAGTTAAATGTAACAGCATTGCTTTTTATTTAATACTTTTACGCTTACACTTGCAGGCAGGTTATCATGATGGCAGCATAGTTCTTTATAATACCAAAAAAGGTTTTACATTCACTACATTTATTTTTCCTCATTTTCTATTGCAATGATTTTTATTATTAAATTCGATAAAATGCTTTCAACTTTATAGAAAATGCTCTCATGGTTTGGAAAGCAGATGATTCGATTGAAGTTGTTAAAGTACAATGGTCTAAGAGCAGCCCAAACATATTTTATGCTTTACATGGAAATGGAAAGCTCTGTATATGGGATTTGAAAAGAAATGACCGCAAAGCAGTGACATCAATTTTACCAAAAAGCAAAAGGTAACAAAAAGAGCATAAAGCATCTGGTTTCTATAGCAACATATCTAATGGCCTAATGGTATATTTTCGATTTGTTAGGATCACTAGCTTCGATGTTGGAAACGATAAAAGAGTGTCGAACTCATCTGCTGCAAACTATCAACCTCTTATAGTAAGATTATAATTAACTGATTTGGCTGTGCTCAATGTTAAACTTAATAACTAACAAATTGATTTCAATTAGGTGCTTGGCTACGACGATGGCACAGTGGAAGCACATTATTTAACTTCACAATATTCCCGAACTGGAACAGAAGAAATGGTATTTTTCTTAAAATATGTTGAGTTTCTATGAAATGTACTTGTATGCAGATTGTTGTGGGCTGGGCAATGAAATATATTAAAATGTTAATAAAATCATATAATTATTACAAACATGCAATCTTGTATTTATTCAAACAAATAAAACTAATAATGAAACATTTTAATGACATCCAGTTAGTTTCGAGGTTAAAATGAAATACATGTACATATATATAAGTATATATATATATATAAACATACATATAATAAACTTTGCATGTTCAACTTATTTAATAATGCTTATTTATTTCCTGTAATGTTGGAAATCATGGATGTACATATATATTAAACCGTGCTAGATCAAAATCTCGAAATATAAAATAACTTAAAAATAATCTCGAGTGAAAAAAATCTCGACTAGGTTAGGTTAGGTTATTAAATATTTGAATGGCACTCTCTCTACGGCAAAAATGCTGTTTGTTTCTATGGACTCATTTGGTCCATGTCTAGGGAGTTTCGGATAACCCTTTTTGATTTTTCGCTATTTTGGTTTTCGAGATTTTTATTCTTTCGAGATTTTGATTTTCGATGTTTTTTGATTCGAGATTTTTTTCCGAGATTTTCTTTTCGAGATTTTGACCCAGTTCCATATTAAACTACTTTCTTCTAATATTACTGTTATATTTATTTCCTTTCTGTATTATTTCCACACATAAGCCATAACATGTTTAAAAAAAAAAATTCTAAGACAAGGAACGCATTATTTGGATTTACAATAATTGCAATGGGAAACATTGATTCGGTTAACGAACTTTTCGGTTCACGAACAGGGCCGCGGAACGAATTAAGTTCGTAAACCGAGGTTCCACTGTATATTAAGAATTAATTTTATCTAGATTTTCGTTGACAAAGTTTGGAATATTCCAAAGTTTCTCAAAAGGGTCTAAACTTATCTTCCATTTTCACTTATATGTGTTTCAACCAGAGTTGTAATAAAAATAAAATGTAATCATAAATGGTTATAAGTCATTTTATGGTGTTTATACTTATCGCTTTAGTGCTTTACGCAGAAACATTAATCTGATGACATTGTATAAATCCTTAAAAGAAAGATCTGTTGAAAACTAAGGTTGTTATCAAAGCGCAGATGATTGACGAATTACGACTAAGTGAACCCCCAGGAATACATACTTTGGGAAACATTTAAAGTTATGACAATTTTCTCTCAAAAATAAATATTCTCACTCACGATATGTTCTTAGGGGCTATAATAATAACTTTTAGCTAAATGCCTATTGGCTACAAAAACAGACCACATCCATGCAATCACTCGTTATTACATTTGCTTGTGTATCAACATGGACATAAAAATGTCATAAAGATGACAAATGGTCCAGAGATCAGCAATGTTTTTCCCTGCATCGTGTAATAGAGGCGTGTAACAAACTTCATCACGAACACTACACATTTGCAGTGATTTACTCGCATCTTTCTATTCGGGAGAGAATCAAAGATGACCTAGTACTAGCTCACAGGTGGAATCCATCATGCAGCCCTTCATCAGTTCAATTCTACTTTTGACTTATTTTTCCCTTTCCCATCTTGCCGTTCCAGAATTTCCTAAAAACCAAACATTTCATGCAAGGATAGTAGCTTTTTTAAACGATGGTAATGATTCTTTGTGGGATTTTGCGGTTCAACAACCTGCTATTGAGATGGCAGTGAAAAAGGCACAGAAACTATATCCCAAAATCAAGTTGGAAATGGTTTATCGGCCCGTCTCTTCCATGTGTTCTGCAAAAGATGTCGGGGCAGTAATGGCCAATGAGTATTACAGCCAGCAAAAGATCAGTGCTGTATTTGGGCCAACTTGTAGCTATACATTGGACCATATAGCCCGCTTGGCCACTTCTTGGAACATCCCCGTGTACTCTTCTGGTGGGTTGGATGTTCAATTTGACAACAAATCGGAATTTCCAACACTTACACGCATCAACTCAAATTCAGACTCTATTGCTCACTTTCAAGCTCTCGTCGTCATGAAATTTAAGGTAAGCACATGTATGTGAATTGAAATGAAATGTTCAGAAAATTTCAGAAACATACCATTTCTAGGTCCTTTGTCAATTTCCAGGATACATGTTTTACGTAAAATATTCTGGATAATTATCTCTGATTTTTTTGTGGCGCTATTTAATATTAGAACCTTTATGGTGCTAAATTAAAATTCAACTCCTTAATAGCTTTAAATTCATTTTGGATTTAATAGATTGATTCAAAAGATTCAATATGACATTTCAAAATAAATTTTTGGATTTTGCACTCACAACAGCACCTATTTTTTATATATTTTTAAACCAAAACTGTGTTGTTTACCGTTTGCTAAAAAAATGAGGCACTCTCAAGGTATAGAATTTTAAATTTTTTTCAATTTTCATTAATATATTATATATGTTAATATTGCACAAAAATAATAACTTATCATTTACAATTTGTCCCAGAAATAAAAGGAAAATTGCAAACTGCATCCAATGATATCTTTGTTTTATGACGTACATTTCCGGTTGCTTTACATAATGAAGGCTTTTCTATTATTCATCAATGGAACGATACAATTGAGTTTATTCCCACCTATATAAACATAAACGCTAGGGTCAAAGTTCCATTTACTCTTTCACTACATGCACAATTTACTATTATGTTCGCACACCAAATACAACGTAAGAGAAAATACACGTTATGTTGATCTATTATCACACTGCAAGTTATTAAGAGCCTAGGAAGATGATAGTAAAAGTCTTCAATAAAATCGTCATAAAATGATTATTGTTAATATGACGTACATTATAGAAGCTAATGTCGGTAAACGTGAAGCTCAAAGGTTATTCGCATTAAATAAGTACCATCGGGAAAGTAATTAGCTGATGAACACCATGTCACTAAAATTAATTTGAAGTGAAAGATTTCCAACATCATTTGTTAGTCTTAACAAAAGTTTGGTAATAACTGAGAGCTAGAGTTTAATAACTTGATACAGGTTTATCCTGAAAGTAGGCAAACACTGCAAGCAATACATATTTCGCTTCGCAATAACTTACATAAACAAAACAACGTCAATCTCATCCTTATTTTTTTCCATGGAAATAATAACATGCCACTCTCTGTTGACAGGAGCACTATTGTATTTTACTCTACTAATTAAAAATAGCAATTATGCATGTATTTCGTATGTACACTATTATTAATTATATAAAGAGTATATTACATGACACAAAATGTATCCAACAATCTTCTAAAGTATACGTGTTGCATATGCAATAACTATCATCAATCTTTAGGTCTGTGGTAATTTCATTATCTTTATTAAATTGGTACAAGATTTCACTTTGGCCGTCCGCAAATATCACTCCACCAACAGCAAACAATAAAGCTATAAAACTTGCGTTTTTATTCGCGTACTTGAATAGATAGCATTTCCTTATTCCTGAGATCAATTTTTCCGCATTTCTATATACAATCAGTAGTTTTTTCTGTCCTGAAGTTTGTAACATGCAATCCTACACTTCATCGAAAATGGCCATTGATTAGATTATAAAATTTATCAGTTCAGTTTACACAGAATTCAAATATAGATTTGTACTATATATGCATAGCACACAGGAAGTTTGGTTAGCAATGTTATAAAGTTTATGCAGAGAATTTTATAAAGGGGAAGATTGAGACTAAATATGTTATTTCCGGAAATTCTTAAATCAAAAGCTACGTTGCTAGCACTTAGCCATAAGAGTTAAGCATATTTTAGCTAGTTCGATCATAAATTCAAATGATTATCAATACCTGCCTTGTGCAAATTTCAAAAAGGAAATACGAGAAACAATAAACATGTCCAAGGAGTTATTACAAAACTATAAACAACCTAATTTGCGTAGGGAGAATACAATATTAACCGAAATATTTATTAGATACCAAAACCCCAACAAAATAAACGTGTATATGAGACGTTATTTATGAGTTACCCCTTAATTAAAATGTGCTGGGATTTAAAACATGCACTTTCGAAAACCTTGGGAACAGTTTAACGCGGAAACAAGATTTAGTATACGTAATTTATCTACTATAATACTCAAAAGTGTATAGGATTTTGCCAGTGATTTTCTTCTACAGAAGTAGCGACAAATTTGACATCACGAAAAGAACAGAGTTCCAAAACATGGATGAAACATGTTTCTACCACTGATGTTTAATACGCGCATAATTTTCTAGTGGATGTTTCTTAAGGTGAATCACAACCCTATCACCTTCAATGGGTGAAATTTTAAAACACAATTCCAGCCAAACAAAAATATATTAAATAAAAAGAAAAATTGTTTAAAATAGCTTGATAAATCAGCAATGGTATCACTTTTACGTTTTTCACTTTGAGCTGGTAGATTTTT
>JAQGAE010004934.1:0-11982 GCA_034696685.1 Julus scandinavius | reverse complement strand
AATCCGAAGCTAGATAGTGCGTCCAGATAACTTAGGATTTCCGATTATCAACCCCATTTAAAATCCGGTTTTCCCACACAAGAATTTACTAAAATTCCAACAACTGCACATGTCCTCTGCAAAGTGCACAAGCTCTAATCTGTTTTGTTTTCGTGTCATTCTCGCGCTTGCCAAATCAGCAAGAAGCCGACAAGCGGCTGACGGAAATGGAGGGCGAGAAATCGGCCGCACTGCAGACTTTGGAGATGGAGTGGCAAGCGAAAATGCAGGAAAAGGTGAAGGAAGAAATCGAAAATCTGGTCAAGCAGGACGCTCTCGAATCGGTGAGTTTGGCACCCGGCTTTTCTTGAAATCCCAAATAGTTCATGCATGTTTCCGGTGGTAGCCATCTTCTTTCTTTTCTCTTCAAATTCTCATTCGGCTCGTGCAGACAATTACCATGTCAGACCATTTCACTAACCAGATTGCAACGCTGAAAAAAGAGGTTCAGGAGAAAGAGACGCAGCTGAAACACCTCATCGAGGAGAAAACTCTGTTTCAAGAGCAGATCCAGGAGCAGTGCAGCAAACAGGCGGTCATGGAAAACGAGATTGCCAACATGGCGCTGGTAAACAACCTGCTGCAAGGGGAACTTGATCAAGTTCGGTTGTCTGGCGCCAATCCGCTGTACGCTTTCAAAGATGCCATTAAGGGGCAGTTGGGCGAACTCCGGAACTGGATCGCCAAAGTGAAGTCGGACGTCGGCGAACACATGAACGAAAGCGCGGAATGGTTTTCCGAAATGAATTCGGAGGTCTTGAAACTGTCCCAGGCGCACAACTGCGAGCTGCAGCCCTTGATCGGCACCATCGAAAGCTTAAAACTCGAGAACGAAAATTACTCGAGGGAAAACTTTCGCGTTAAGGACGACTTTGATGCGGCCCAGCTGAAAATCGCTCGTTTGGAAGAAGAACTCGCAAACTCGAACGGCGCTGCAGAGATTGCGCGCATGCAAGAAGATCTGGATGCCGCTCGACAAAAAGTCGAGCACTTGGAAGTCCGACTCAATGACTCGAACACAGCCCTGGAACAGCTCCAGGCGCAGTTGAAGGTGGGAGAAACGGAGCTGAAGTTTGTCCAGGAAAAATTCACGGTCGTCACCGAGAAGGTGCAGCAGTTGGAAGAGGAAAGAGAGGTGGCGCTTCGGGAACTAGCTTGCCTGCAGCTGCTGAGGGACGACCTGAGTGTCCTGGGCGAGAGCTACGCCAAGGCAGGAGGCGAAATAGTGGCCTTAAGAGTCGAGCTCGAAGAGAAGGATGCGGAAATTGCAAATTTGGTGGCACGAAACGACCAACTCGACGGTAGCAGCGAACTCGCAGAATCGCTGAAGGCCGATGTGCTGGACAGAGATTCGAAGATCTCGGACTTGGAAACTAGCTTGAGAATCGAGGTGGAGAAGAATGAGGCCCTGCTAAAAACGCGGACGGAGTCGAGTGCATTACAGAGCCGCCCGGATGCCGAAGCTCCCGGGTCGCAACTGCTCGAGGCGAACCAGGAGCTCGTGCTGGAGCTGGACAATACGAAAAACTTAATCGAAACCCTGAGGGGCGAAGTGGATTTCCTGAAGAAGATGTCGAACACCAACAAATTAGAACACGAGGGGACAGTCGGCAAAATCGAAGCACAGCGGATTGAGCTGGAGAGGCTAAAGGACGAAAAGAATGACCTGAGCAGCAGGCTTGCCGAGCAAGACGCCGTTGTATCCCAGCTGGAGAAGGAGAGGATACTGGAACTGGATGAAAAAGAGGAACGTTTGCGTCTACTCAACGATGCGAAACACGAGTTGGCCGAACAGCATCTGGTCATCGGTCAGCTCGAGCAACAAAAGTCCCAATTGAGCGGCAGCTTGGCAGAAATGAACATTCTCGTCACGCGACTCAATGAAGAGCAGAACGAGCAGAACGCCAAACTGAACGATAAAGAACATTTTTTGCGAAAGCTCAAACTTGAGAAAATCGATTTGAGCTTGGAATTGGAAGAAAAAGTTGCCGCCTTGCAGATGCTTGAAGAGTGCAAAATAGACACGGAGGCCAAGTTATCTGAAACGATCGCTCGGGCGAACCGGTTCGAAAACGAACTCGCAGAAAGCAGGAACGGCAAGGACGATTCGGAGAAACTGAGATCGGATTTGGAACGATGTCAGGAGGCGCTTCTCGTCAAAACCGAATTGGGCGAAGAGCTCGCCGCAAAGGTAAACTCCCTGGAATTGACGATGGACGAAAATGCAGGCCGAACCGATGTGCTCGAAGGCGAAGCGAATCGGCTCAGAGAGCACGTCTCGTCTCTCGAAGCTCAAATTCTTGCGGTAGGCGAAGTAAAAGAAAACCTGGAAAAAACTATAAGCGAGCTGGAACAAACAAATACTAGTCAAAAGGAAAAAGTGCACGAAATCGAAGAAAAATTAAGGCTGGCCGAGTCCGAGCTTCTGGCTACCGAAAGGCGGCACTCGGAGGCGATGGAAAGCCTGGAGAAGTCGTACAAAGACAAGATGAACGAGCTCTTGCAGAGGTGCAAAAACAAGCTGTCGACCCTAAAACAGGCGCACGCCGAACAACTTGCCAAATTGGAGAACGAGGCGAGCGCCAGTGCCCTATTGCGCAACATAGTGGAAGACCTGGAAGCCAAAGTGCGCAACGCAGAATCCGACTATGCAGCCCTGATGTTCCAGAACACTTCCAGTTTGGAATCGGCAAAGAGGGAGCTCTCCGTACTCGGCGAGCAGTTCGACCTGACGAAAGCTGAAAACGAGAAGCTGAAGAGCTCTCTGGAAGAAGCTGTTGGAAGCGTTAACTCTGCCGATATCGAGAATCGGTCATTCGTTCAAGAGATCGCAAGCTTGAAAACTAAGATTTCAGCGCTGCAAGAAGAGTTGGGAACTGTAGTCCAAGAAAGACACAAAATGACGCATGATGAGCTGCAGAAAGCGTCTACCGAATGCCAAAGGCTGCTAGCTGCTCTGGACAAGGCCCTCGCCCAAAAAGATTCCCTGGAAAACGAATTAGGGGAGCAGATAAGCCAACTGCAGGCGGCGACTGTGTCGAAGGAGGCCGAGATTGCCGAGCTCAGAGCCCGCGTGCAGGAACAGGCAGCAACAATCGAAGCGCTGCAAGCAGAGAAAAGCGATTTAGAACATAAAATGCTGAATGAACGCGAGGAGTTCAAAACAACGATGCTGCAAAGTCTGCAGCAGGTGAACGAAGAAAACCAAAGCAAGCTTGCCGATTTGAGGAAAAGAGCGGAGAACAAGTTGGCTCAGATCAAGGTATTTACTGTCCGGGTTTCAATTGCGCGACATTTTGTTTTCCTCGCTTTGAGGCCTGATGCGCTTACCCCTTGTTACATATGTTCTTGATTTCCGTGATTCTCGCTGTTCGAGCATGCGCTTGGCTGTTAAGCATCCGTAAATTATTCGGGGTAGCCGCTTTAAAATTTGCCGTCACGCTTTCTTGAATGTCTTAGATTTACCCAATTTGGGCCTTTGACGTACATTTGGTCGAACGATACAAGGACTTTTTTGTAAGGCGCAAGTAGCATTCTGGAATTATCTTAAATTTGTTTTTAGGAATTGAAAATAAGTCACGCGGTATTTGGAGTTTGAGCTTATTTGAAACCGCTCGTGACTTCTTGCCATGTACCGCCAAGGGCCCAAAATCTCGAATAGATTGCGTTCATGCCAATTTGCAAATTTTGCGAATGAAATGCCGGAAAACGGATTTATGAAAAATACTTTCTGAACGTGATTTGGTATTAAAAATAACCATAGCCAACTTTGGTTTAGCGGGTTTTCGGCGACCCTCATTCCTAACATTTGCAAGCATGCACGCACTCGGCTCTTTCGAGAATTCGGTCCCTGGCACAAACTTTCGAATCGTTTGCTTTTTCCCAGAAGCAGCTGGTATACGATGCCGACAAGACAAAAGAGGAGCTGCAGGCAAAGATCGCCAGCCTCGAAGAGCAGAAGAGGCTGGACGACGAAACTTGGTCCGAAAAACTCGCTAAGGAGAGGGATAACGTCAAGTTGGAATATGAAGAGAAGATAGATCATTTGGAAAAGTCGCTACTGGAGCTGCAGACAACTGTGGAAAACGAAAAGGTGCTTATTGTTAATCCTGAGAAAATATGTGATCTACTTTCGGATTGACCTGATATATTTTCTCAGGAGGCCCTAGTTGCCGAGCTCTCTTTAAAGAATACGCAAATCGACGAAAGCTTGCTCAATGCTCAAGAGAACCACGCGGAAATGAGCCAGAGGATAAGCAGCCTGCAATCGGAGCTGGAGCACGCCGAGGCCAGCCTGAAAACGGGAGAAAGCGAGCTGGCAGAACTGAGACGACAGCTGGCGGAAAAAGAGGAACTGGCAAAGCTAATGGAAGCGCAGCTGCAGACGGAGGGAGGAGAGTCCAGTGAGTATGAGCAACTATTGAAATACAAAGTTGAAGAGCATGCCATCAAAATAAAGCAGCTGGTAAAGGAATTTTCGGTGATGATTGCCCAAAAAGAGGAAGATGGGCAGCAAGCGTTGGCCAAGGCAATAGGTAATTTGTTTTTGCAAACCGACAATGCATCCGTACTGTTGCATTCATGTCGTTTTACCGTATGGCCATCTTCATTTTTTTTTTTGTTCAAAACACATTTTATCACGCTAGATAAGTTCATTTTTTCACCCTGCTTTACTTTGTTCATTTACCGTTTGTTTGATGGCATGCTGCTTTCACGTTTACTTTATCCCTCTCACAAGGCCATTTGGACCATGCCCATCTAATCGGAATGAATTTTGAACAATTAGCAAATATCAGAATCTCAAATGTTACGTTATCTATCGTTACGTTACATATTATGTGGCTCGAAACCACTTTTATTTTTGCTTGTTTTTCTAACATAACAAATTTGTTGCTTTTAATTCATAAAACAAACAAAAAAGTTCGATTTACTCATTTTGAATAGAAACTTCGATGAACGATGACAATAGACTGAGGAGGGAGCACGCCGTCCATCTGCACGAGATTCAGAACGAGTTCGTGGAGAAGGAACTGTCGTTCGAAATGGCACTCGAGGAAAAAGAAGGCATCATTCAGGTACGTACCAACAATATCCGGCATCGGGAGTCCTGTTTTGGACGACGCTAACGGTTCTCTTTTGGCGGTGCCCAATTCAGGCCAAGTCCGCAGATCTCGAAAGGTGCAACAAGGATTATGAGGAAAAAATGGATGTGATGAAAACGGAACACCAGCGCCAGATGCAGGAACTGGAGAAGAAATGGAAGGCGATGCTGAGAAAGGAGCTCAAGCAGCAGGCTGCGATGCACGAAGAAGATGTCAACGGACTGACGCAGGAGTGGCAACTGGAACGGAAGGTAAGATTTTGGAAACTCGAAATCTTTAATATCGAGTTTGGGCAAAACGATAGTATTTTTAATGCTTTTTCACCCCTTGTGTTTGTGCTGTTAGTGCTTGTGAGGCATGCTTCCTTTTATTGGAAAACGTCGTAATCTCGCATTTCAATGTTGAGGCTTTCTACGTCGATGTGTGTCACGCCTATGCTTTTAAGTTGCATTTTTATTTCAATTCGTTTTAGTTTGCACCCGGCATTGATTACAATTCTGTAGCCAAAATTGATGTTATGCAGGAGGTATTTCATTATTTTTTATTTTTTTTCTTCTTCTCCCATTCCCTATTTTTACGTGAATCAAAACGTTTCGGAAACAACATCAACGACCAACGGCACGTCTCTGGAACTAGCCGCGTTCCAATAATATCTCGGGCTAGATTAAATGCTCGTAGAAGCTACGAATCGAAACTCACGATGGAAAATTTTAATTTGGTCATGTTATTAAAAATGCAAGACTTGGATCTTTCGGTGCTCGTTTGAAGAATGTGCCGTCAATTATTAGTCTTGCATTATTTTCTTTAAGAGGATCCCGAATTCCATACCGGCAAAATATTTCTTGTCAGCTAAGTTTTACCCACGTTTTCTTAGGAACTTCAACAGCAGACCCAGTTAGCCTCATCGGCCATCGAAAGCGGCGGACAAAGCAGCGAACTTCTGAGGCGGCAAATCATGACGATGCAAACTCAAATGGAAATGCTGAAAGACAGACACAAGTTGGTTTACACTCAATTTCCCCCTTGGAATCAAAAGTTGCAACGAGGTTTTTGAAGTTAACGTTAATCGTTGTATTTATGACAGAGCCGAAGTGAACGAGCTGCACCAGATTCTGCAAGCGTCCAACTGCCCTGTGCCTTTAGGAAAATCTACGGGTCAGGGAATTTTCGCAGATCGTCCTGCCTTACAATCATTAGAAATAGAGGTTTGTCCGTGATCTAACGCTACATGTCGATTTTTAAAAGACTTTGTGGATTTAACGTCTAAAAACAATATTTCCGTTTCAGTACTTAAAGAATATTTTATTTGAATACATGATGGGGCGAGAAACTTTGGTAGGTTATTGTTTGGATCAGTGACCGAATTCTCAAAAAACGTTTGATGTTGCCGAGCATAAAGGTTTATTCGAACAAAAAACCAGCAGTCGCGTAGAGATTTTGAGGGTTTCAGTCGAACAACTTTTGCTTATTTGATTTCTTGAGAATTCTGCTCCAGAATCTTTTCTCTCTGCTAAAACAGGTAACTTACTTCAGCAAAAATGCATGCTAATTCAAGTTTCAAAATCGCTTTTAGACTCTCGCCAAAGTCATCGCAACCGTCGTGCAGTTTTCGGACGAACAGCTTAACAAGATTCTGGAAAAAGAAGAATCCCGGGGCGGAGGCGTAAGCGGACAGGTAATCATCCATAAATTTAGAACCCTTAGAAATTATTAATAAAAATAGCACGTTTGCAACCACGAAGCACGATATCCGTTCACGACAGGAATTTTCCACTCTCGGTTGGGAATTAGCAGCACGATTAGTCATATCTGCCGATTTATTTTTTCTTTTGTTTTTCCGTTGTAGATCTAGCCTTTGCCGTGAAAATCCAAATTCCTCTGCCTTCCCGATTAACATTGTTCAATGTGCTTGTAATTTATTTGTTCTTTTAATTCTGCAACCATAATTTTCACAAAATTTCACTAACGAGAACCTGTCGGCGAGCGGTAGATATAACGGCATGCCAAAAATCGAGTGTCGGAATCTTGCAATCGTTTTTCAGGACATTTACGGAGATATTTGTTGCTTTTCAGCTCGGTCAGATATGGAAGTGAAGTCACGCGTCCAGATCAGTAGTCAACTAACCGAGTGACGGGAGAAAGAGAGAGAGCTATCAGATTCATTAATGTTGCTAAATATATATATTCCAGTCCCATTTTTACACGTTGAAAGACCTATTTTTAAAGTTTAAATTATGTTTTACGATCGGAGTCGCACGGATCCACGGGGGGGATGTTTCGTGCGGCCCATTTTTTTTTCGAGATTTGCAAAATCTTGCGTTAAGCCCATATCGAGCTCAGACACTGTGGGAAATCGGTGCTAATTAGGACAGTGTTTTGTAATGTTTTTTTTGCACAATGGTGCAGGATTTCCACGCGTTGAAGCAAAATTCAAATTCCCACACTGCTTCCACCAACTGTACTGCAGATACGTTAAAAATTGCAAAATGAAATCGAGAAAAATAAATTTATTCATAATGATTCCGTTCTCGTGAATTTTCATCGTTTTTGGCAGTTCTGACAACTCGATTTAAAAGATAAGTACAAATAATTTATTTTCTTCAATATACACATCTTATTATTTACAGATTTCTTTAAATATACATTAAATTCCTTTTATTTTTACAGCTACATCACGGAGCAGAATCTACTGCTCCTTTGACTAATGAAATTCGGATCTAGATTGGTCGCCCTTCGCGACAAGGCTTTCAAATAAACGCTTCTATTGAAAAGTCCGGCAGCCAGAGGAATGTTGTCCCGTCCCGGACGCAGCTGACACTGGAACAGAGCGAAGACGGGCTTGTGGTCGGACATTTGGACGGTGGGCACGGAACAGTAGTGAAGGCAAGTTAAGGCAATCTTTTTCTTGGCACGGCACAGAATGCGATCCTGAAAGGTTGGGATTATTAAATTAATCTTCAATTCAACTCGTTGATTTGCCGACTATAAGTTTCATTCCCGGAGACGTATCGTGTGAATGTACAGTTGGAAAAGCATGCGCTGCTGAAGAATTCGGTAAAAAAACCGGTGTGGCAAATCGGCCGAACCTTCTTACTTACAGTGTAAGCCGGAGTCCGCTGCTTTTCCGAAGTATCGAAAGCATCCGTTCCAACGTCGTACTTGAAAGTGGGCGCAAAGTTGATTTCGCTTTCTCGGAAATGGGAAAAGGCCGCTCCTGAGTAAAGAAAAGAAATGTTACTTCTAGCGCAGAATCCGCACGGTACGGAAATTTGCTACCTGCCTTTTTTCAGTGTTGCGATCAGTTGATCGGACTGCAAAAGAGTGCCTAAATCCGGCACGGGGCCTTGCAAAGTAGTCAGAACCTCGTGTCGAGGACGCGTGATGCGGAAGTTGAGATCGCCGAACCAAAAAGCGCAGTCGTAGTGCGACGTCACATCTGCGAGTTACGGAAACTTAGTTCGTTCGTTTCAAAATCGTAATATGGGAAAGATTTTGCCGGATTGAAACTCACCAGAGTTAAGCTTTTTCCTCGGGAATTCCAAACCCACCCGAATTTTCTCGTAATCGGATATCCGTTCCTTCAGATTGCCTTCGTGCGCTAGTTTAAAATAAAAAATCAGGAATGGCGGTCTTCTGCAATAAGGAACGATCACTTTAAGGTAGAGCGTCTCACCTGCTAAATGGCTGTTGACAAACAGAAAACTGGTGCCGAAAATTTGCAACGCTGCAGCCACTGCTCCTTTGGTCTTAATGACGGTTCCCGGTCGAGTGGCAATTGTGGCTTCCTCGCATTCTGGAAAAGAAAACGACCCGATGCTAATGCGGTACGAAACCAGCTTTCGGGACGTAGTGTTCCACTTACCGGAACAAAACCATATCAGCTCTCGTCGCACGAAAATGCCCAGATGCAGAGACCCGAGCACTACGGAGTGGAGCAAGACATGGGATAACCCGATCGCCTCTTGCATGGTCACTTCCCATTCCTCCCTGGGAAAACGAAAAATCAGAATTTGCAAAAAGATGTACAATCAAAGGATCTTAATAATCCGTGGATTCATTACTTGGACATGGCGTTTTCCTGAGTTCCAATCGCATAACAATCCGGCAGCTGCTCAAGGGTCGGCGGTAAGAAAAAATCCCCGATTTGGGGTCTTACTTCCTTGATTTCGTTCATGTTCCACGTTCCAACAAACAGACTCAGCGTCCTGTCAGGCAGGGTGAGGTCCAGCTGCCCGGCGCCCAACAAGGAGCCCCAGCCATGGGAACTACCTACCAAAAAACTCCTGAAATGCAACGATAATGGACACTACAGTGTGAGTAAAATATAACTTGCATTGGGACACCCTTTCTTTTATCGTCAATTACCTGTTTCTGGCTTCTGATGTAGATATTTGGGTTAACTTATTTTGATGTTGAGGAGGTGCCAGAGGAACCAGAGTTGCACAAGTGGTGGTCCAAGAAGAGGAGGAGGACGTTGATGATGATGGGGATGGCGATTGCCTGCCATTTTGCTCAAAAGTTAGCCTATATTCACCTTCCTCGTGTTTCACATTGTTATTGGTGATCTTGTCTAGTGTTTCGTTTACATTTTTTTCCTCGGGAATTATCACAACCGATGCATTAGGCACTTGAAAAACATTTTCATCCAACTGTGTCCCATCCGTGGCATCCATCTTGCAGAGAGCGGATAGGAGAAGAATGAATCCTTGGGTTAAGACTAGGAAGGTCTAGTCGATAAATTATTGGTTAAGACCCATTAACTTATTCAACTTAATGAGGGTAACTTTATAAGCATATTAGTCGTTGTATAAAGCCTCCGTGTTAAAATAATGAAATTATTGCATTTTTTCGTTGTTGTCATAAGGACCAAAAATTTGACAGAATTAAGCAATATCAGCTTGACAGTAGGTTTTTCCTGCATGCCCATACAGGGTGATCCAAAAATTGATGAAAATTGTGACATACATATGCATACTAACTTTAATTAGCTTATATTCAGTGGCGTATATTCGTTGGACATGTACAAACTTAAAAGTAAAATGTATAACAGATTCTATGCAAATCTAGTTTACGTTTTATTATTTCTACTTATAGTTAATTTTCATTTAATATTGCATTAATGTTTACTCGTTAAGATTAATAAAATTACTTGTTATTTATTTGAACAAAACTTTCTCTTGTTTTTATTGTGTAAATGTTGTATTTTGATATGGAGAAAATATTATAAAAATGATAATTTTATAAGGTTTAAATTGCACGAAATTCTGAATCCCAAATGAAGATAATCTACAATTTTTTGTCTGCTGCATGAAACCTTTTTTTTGGTTATAACTCGAGTTTTAGTTGCATACATTTCGCGTTTTTTGGCTTTTTCCAATTGTATTTGTCATCTACTTTTAAATTCCACAAGAAGAAACCGCGATTAATAAAATCGTGCTTTTCATTGCGTGTTAAGAAAGATGTCGTCACTTACGTAAAAAGGTGAAACAAACTTTGAAAATCGAGAAATAATTGACCGAGATTCAGCGTTTCGAATATGTTGGGGTTGGAAGACGATGAGTGGGTGGTGAATTTTCGTCAAAATCTTAAAAACGCTGTTCCTCATTCAATTCTTGCAAAATTATCAGCAAAATATTTTCAGAATCCCGAAATTGAACATTTTAGCTCATTTTTCCGCTACTAGTTGGGGCCACAAAGCTACCAAACTTTAAACAGCTATGTATATCTCCGCAGTTTTTGGTATTTTTCAACGCAAAATGAGCTACTCTATCATCACCCTACAATAAAAATATTCAAGTTTCAACAGACAATGGTCAAATAAACCGCAAAAACCATTATTTTTGCATTTCACTTTCTGGAAAAATCCCTTTGGAAAATCGAAAATTTGACTTTGGATTATAAAAGAGCACGTCATTAAGTTTCGAAAAAAACACCAAAACGTGTGAAAATCGAGCAATAATTAACCGCGATACAACGTTTTTAAGATTTTGACGAAGATTGACCACCCCCTCATCGTCTTCCACCCCCACAAATTCCAAACGCTGTTGCTCAGCCAATTCTTGCTCTATTTTCGATGTTGTATCACAAACTTTACGTAAGTGACGACCTCTTTCAGAATCTGTCAGATAACAGACGATTTAGTTACTCAAACGCAGCGAAAAATGGAAAAACATTGGTTTTTGGACTGTTTTCGAATATTGTATTTGAAAAGTTGGATTTTTGACTTCGGGTTATGAAAGAGGACGTCATTTACCTTCTAAAACACCAAAATGTGTGAGAATCGAGCGAGAATTAGCAGAGATACAGCGTATTTAAATGTAATGTAACACAAAACGGAATTTATGGATAATCTTCACAAAATCTTCACTTAAAACATTATTTTGCAAAATGTGCTTGCAAAATCGTGGTTTTTTCTGGCATAGGATCAAAGGCACATGTCTACGCGTAGTTTAAGCAAAAAACCGCGAAATTTTAAGAACATTTTTGTTTTTCGTCAAAAAAACGGCTGTAATACATATTTGCCTGCTTATTTAAACAGGATAAGTGTGAGAGGGGTGTGTGTGTGTGTGGCGGAGGGTTATGCCAAAATTTTGCACGATTTGTACTAAAAACCCTGCTACTGGAAGAGTTGTATGTGGGGGCATTTATGGCGTAGGTGGCTTCTCCGCACTCAGAGGAAAATTTGGGGAGGCATACGTACCAAAAAGAAAGCGCAAAAAATAAATGCAGAATTATTGATTTACGAGGGGGGACTTAGAGAAATCTTTCTCCAGCACCAAAAAACCCGCAAAAACAATGATTTTTGCGGGTTTGGATAGCATGGACTTTTAAAACTTGTTTT
>JAQGAE010004933.1:0-11983 GCA_034696685.1 Julus scandinavius | reverse complement strand
TTTAGTCGCTTGAGAGCAGTCGATACACGTGCGTCGTTTTAAACCTTTTTATTTGTCAATTGAAAGCAATTTAAAATGTTTTTTTGAAATTACGAGAAAAAACCGAGAAAATGCCGAAGCTACATTTTTGCTTGTCCGTGGATTATACGGCGTAAGTACAAAAAATATTTAGAAAAAATAAAAATTAACGAAAAACAGTTGTGGAGCAGGCGAAAAGGTACGCCATGTTGTTTTCACGATACCCAAAACACGACATTTCAGTGGCATCGTGGGAACGGGTGAATGCCGGGGTAGCAAATGTCCTGACATTTCACGACGCCAGTGTCTCGACATTAGTGACATCGTGTAAACGAGGCTTTACTAAGTGGCGAAAACTTTAGCCCACATATGCGTGTTTCGCCGAATGCCGAGCACACTACTAGGAAATCGGCTCGTAGCCACTCGGGACTCCCGAATGCCACACATGTGGCATTTGTACTTCGTCAAATGCCACATATGTGTATCGGGCACTCGCCTATTTGTCCAATACTTGGTATGTCCCACCAGAAGTCTGTATTTCATCCCAAGTCAAAGCAGGCCAATATTTACATAGCGAACGTACGTACACATATTCGTCAAGTAGTTTACAAGTAAAATGATTTATGAATGAAACGACACCTTACCTGATTCATCAATCAGTTTTCTACAATATAATTTGTGTGCCTAGATTTTGTTTGCGGCGAGTACAATTTTAACTATGTTCCCGTAAAAACTTGACACTCTGCAAATACGCATATGTGTGTAGCGGTGAGCTTGCTATTTGGCAAGTACTTTGGCAAATGGCAAGTGCTAAATATCCCATGTGTGGCACCACCTTTAGAGACAGAACTGAACATTTCCTCTAATGTTTACTTCTGAGAAACTGGTTTTTATAGACAAAGAAGTTCAATTCATTGGCTACACAACCAGAGTCTCAACCAATGGTGTTGTCCAAAACCAACAGCCAATAGCAGAGCACTGGCAACTTGGCATCCTGCCAAAGTCAACAAAAATAAGTTTGTAATGACTAAGGTAAACAAGGGTAAGAGTAGTAGGACATAAGTGGTACCTCTTTTTTTTTGGTGGATGTATTTGGTGATGACAATTTATCCAGAAGATGATGTCGCTTAGGTGGCGCTACTCTTGTTTCTTTTAGCAGAAGCGTCGTTGCCTCAACTTTTCCTTCCAATAAATAGAGTAAATGCATCCCGATTAAGCGGAATCCCTCGGTTTACGGAAACAACGCGTGTTTCATTCGTAAAAAAGCGTTTTCACCATCGCACACATCTAAGATTCGCTAACAAAAAAACCTAGCGATTTCTTTTTCCCCGATCTCATTGTGGGAAGGAAATAGCATTTTTTATCTCTTTGGTTTTTTTTTTTTTTTGATTAAGTTCAGATGCGATCTGAGGAAGAAAAAAATGGGAAAAAAGATGGCAATCTTCATCAAAAAACAAAAATTGATCCTGGTCGAGGAACGATCTGCAAATACTGCGGTATTTGTCAACCGATGTGCCGTGGCACAGTGCGGTCCACAGATGTGCCGTGACAATTTTGGATTAGTCTTTATACTCTTTTTATATTCATTTTCTTGATATTTCCTTAAGTTATCTCCCAAAATCGTTGTATGTTTATATATTATTTTATATTTCTCACAAATGTATAGAACATATTTCTACGAATTTCTGATTTAAAATAGCACCATTATCAGAAGTTGATGTTATTAGACTTATTTTCACGTTTGAAAAGGTGTTTTTACCATTAAGATTATCCACAAAATTAGTAAGATAGTAGCAGATGATATATATACATTAGGTGTATTTTCTAACATCTTTAGTAATGGTTTTTTGACCCGTTTTATGAATGCTGTCAACGTACGCATCTAAAATAAGCCTAACTGGTTGCATTGTAAAGACAAAAACAAAGGTGTTTTTTGTGTTGTTTTTTCGTGTTATTTGTCACGAAATGGTTTTTTTATCTACTACAACTAATGGTTTCAGACCATCATTTAGATGTTTACAAGCCTCCAAATTGACATTGTTTTTTGACAAAATGGGTACAATGTTACGTTTATTTTACTATTTAGATAGGCGTCGAGTAAACACTCAACTTACTCGCCACAAATAATCACAAACAACCTTTTTTTTTAAAAAAAAAAACCAAACACAAATATATCTTTAAAAGACATTTAAAAAGAGTTGTTTTGGACAAAATTTCACTGTATTTTAAAATTAGCATTTAGCATTACAACTCTCTATAGCTGTCTATAGAGAGTTATAATGCTAAATGCAGTAATTTATTATCTGTAATTAACTAATAATTCATTATTTTTTTAAATAATAATATAATGACAATGGAAATCCTTCTACTATTCCACGGTTGCCATGGCATCCGCGCACGTTCCATGGTTGCCATGGTTCTCACGTGCTCAAATTCGATCCATTCTGTTCATGCACATTCTCGCGTTCCAAGCTTGCCTTGGTTTCCACGTGATCGAGTTCCACTTTTGCAATGTTATTCATGAGCGTTCTTCTGTTCCAACGTTGCCATGGTTTCAACGTGCTCGCGTTCCACAATTGCGCCATCGGTATCAATGCACGCTCCATGCTTTTCACGTGCTTAAGTTCCAGTTTATCCATGCACGTTTTCGCGTTCCACGGTTTCCACGTGCTCACGTTCTACGGTTGCAATGCTATCCGTACACGTTCCACGGTTGCCATGGTTCTCACGTGCTCAGGTTCAATTTTATCCATGCACGTTTTCGCGTTCCATGCTTCCCACGTGATCGAGTTCCACTGTTCCAATGCTATGTCCATGCACGCTCTCGCGTTCCACGGTTGCCATGGTTCTCACGTGCTCAACTTCCACGGTTGCCATGGTTTCGCTGTTTTTGTTGTGCCCAATGCATCGAATGGCAATTGGCAAATTCCATCAATAAATTGGTTATGAAAAATTGATGTTAATATGGCGCGTGTGTTTCCCCCGTTGTTTTTACGATTTAATCCTTGTAAATGTTGGCCGAGCACCTCGGCAACACGAACGCTTAATGTTTTGCGCCTCGACTCTTTCATAAATTACTCAACGGGTGTTAAGAAGATGAATGCAATTTCTCCTTTTGCTCGCCTATTTCATTTGGGATTTCTCATCAAAATTAAACCCCTTCACATATTTTTTTTTATAAATTTGTATTTTCATCATCGGTTTGGAAAAAAGTCTAAACGAACGCTTTTGAAGCCGACTCAGTTTTTTAAGTCTATCTTAATGAGAAAACATCGACTAAGATTTTAAAAAAAATGGGGGGTGAAAAAACCCCGTTGAAATCAGATGCAAAAGCTTTTCAGCTTCGTTTCGGAGGCGGAACAAATAGGCTTAAAAGCCGATGAAATTCAGCCGCTTCATCGCACTCGCTCAAATGAGAGAAATGGTGAAAACGTGATTTTGTCAATACAAACTTTTATCCTGTTTAGGAAACGTGGAAACCGTGCGAAATTATGCACCAATCGATGCAAATTAAGGGGATGAAGAACATCTTTTTGAATAAAAATGTAGCCGGTTAAGCCAGAGGCGAGCCGGATAAAAGAAAGGTCCAGTTATGAAATGTTGAAATTATGTATTTCACACGTAGGAATGAGGAAACACCCTGCATGTGTGCGTCTTAATAGAAATTAAAATGGATCGATTAAAAGTTAATTAATCGTGAAATTAATTTCTTCCTCAATTAAGACATGAGTTATTAATGCGAATCAAGTCGCGAGTCTTAATATTAATCAAATTAATTCACGTTTCTTCTTCGTTCGAACACAAATTTCGATAGCAATTCATTTGCATTATTTAACAATTACGCAAAAAAAGGAACCAAAAAAAAAAAGCATAGCTCAATTACGGTTTAATTAACTCTGGGGGGAAACAGATTTCTAGGTAATGATGAGGACTTTCAATTAGGTTAATTCCCTTTAATAGTAATTGCGCATGTATTGTTTGAAAAAGACAAAAATGTATATTGGATGTGCAATTGGAAACCATGTTTGTGCATAACGACGCTCGAGTACACGGTGACCTCGTCCGCCTTTAACAAATTCCATTTCGTGGAATTTCAGGAAACCAGAGAAACAAAAAGACAATATTTCACGATTACCTTATTGGAGACAGTCAATGTTTAAAGAGGCCATTTGGACATTTTGAAGACAGTGAGGACTGAACTAAGATATTTATACTTAGAGATAGTGTTGAAGACAGTCAGAAATGGAGATAGTAAATAGAGTGAATACTGGAGAAATTGGGAACAGTGACTATTTGGTATTTTGAAGATAATGAAGACAGTGAGTATTGTATACAATGGATATTATTAATACTTTTCATGACAGTGAATATTTGAGATATTGACGACAGTGAGTATTGTGGGTGAGTGTTTTGTAGAAATTGGAAAAAAATGATTTTTTAGATATTGGACATATCGAAGACAGTGGACATTGTGTACAGTGAATAATAGTTTAGATTTTGGTGACAGTTAATTATAATGTTGATTTTGAAGACTGTGAATAAAGGAGATATTGAAGACAGTGAGCGTTGAAACGAAGAATTATAACGTGGATTTTGATGACATTGTGTGCTGTGGATATTAATTAGTATATATTTTGATGACAGTGAATATTGGAGATATTGAAGACAGTGAACATTGTGTACAAATAATAGTGTAGATTATGATGACAGTTAATTATGATGTTGATTTTGAAAACTGTGAATATTGAAGATAGTGAATTGTGAAGATTTTGAAGACAGTGCACAGTGTGTGCCGTTAATATTGGGGGTATTGAAGATAGTGAATATTAATTAGTATTGATTTTGATGACAGTGAATATTTAGGATATTAAAGACGTTCAGTATTGTAGGCAGTAAATAATAGAATTGATTTGGATAACAGTGGATATTGGAGTTATTGAAGACAGTGAACATTGTGTACAAATAATAGTGTAGATTATCATGACAGTTAATTATGATGTTGATTTTGAAGACTGTGAATATTGAAGACAGTGAATTGTGAAGATTTTAAAGACAGTGCACATTGTGCGCCATGAATATTAATTAGTATATATTTTGATGACAGTGAATATTTGGGAAATTAAAGACATTTAGTATTGTAGACAGTAAATAATAGTTTAGATTTTGATGACATTGGGCTATTGGAGACAGTTGATTATCTGTGAAATTTTCGTATACAAATGAGTCTCAATTTCAAAGGCGTCAAAATTCACATAAAAACTTGTGATATCCCAACCATTAAAAAAAAGCGTGATCCTAACCATGCAATTGAAGGCGAGTATAAGATGTTGTTTTCCATCGTCTTTAAGCAGAAGCGCCTTAAGTCTGTGATGGAGGAAGAAGGAGGTCATTACATTACGCCACAAATTGATTGCTTAAACTAAGCTTTTCCTTCTCTTTCATAAGCCAAGAAAAAAAAAAACATCGAAAATGAGGAAAAAGTGAGAAAAAAAAAGATTGAAAATTGCTGATTAGTCTGCTTTTTTTTTTAGTTTTTTTATGTGACAAAAATCATGAGAAGAAGAAAAACAACGAAATATAGACACGTAGAAGAAAATTCAGTTCTTCAAATTGCTCAAAATTCTTCACTAAGCAACACTTATCAATAATTCATTTAAGACACACAATTTACACATATTTAGGAAATGTGGTCAGTACACGAAGATTCATTTCATTACTACTAAATGAATTGTAACATTGCATGAATGGAATTTTAACGGCTGATTAACTAACTGTTGATAGTTAATATAGCCAAAAATCGTAGCTCCAGCTTGACCGGAAGTGGTTGGATCAAACACACCCTGTATAACAGCCATCAGTAGGTATACCAAGATTCATTTGATTACTACTCATTGAATTTTAGAACCTGGTCAATGAGATTTTAACGACTGATTAACTAACTAACAATGGCCAAGCATTGTAGCTCTAGCTTGACCGGAAGTGGTTAAAACAGTGGATCAACCACCCTGCATATATAACAGCCATCTGTATACCAAGATTCATTTGTTTACTACTCATTGAATGTTAGAGCCTGGTCAATGCGATTTTAACGACTGATTAACTGACTAATGAGAGCCAATTTAGCCAAGCATTGTAGCTCCAGCTTGACCGGAAGTGGTTAAACCAAAGGGTCAAACATACCGTTTCACAGCAATTAATACATTAAGATTAATTTTATTACTTCTCGTGAGATTTTAAAGGTTGATTCACTAACTACTATCTGTTAGTAGTTAGTGAATCAACCTTTCAATTTAGCCATAAAATGGATTTCCAGCTTGACCGGAAGTGGTTAAACCAAAGGTTTAAACACACCCTGTATCCTATCCATCAATATACTAGGATTCATTTGATTACTACTCATTGAATTTTAGAGTCTGGTTAATGAAATTTTAACGACTAATTAACTAACTATTATTAGTTAATTGAGCTCAAAATTGCCGCTGAAGCTTGACCGGAAGTGGTTAAACCAGAGGGTCAAACACGCACCTGTATCACAGCCCTCAGTACAGTATCAATAAGATTTTAAGAACAGGTTAACTAACTATACTAATATTTATTTCACGCCCTCTAAACCGCAATTTTAACGGTCGATTAACTATATAAACAACCCAACATTTAATTAAGCCTTAAATTGCCATAACTTTACGACATACCCTCGTCACGTCATTTACCGTGCGCCCCTCGCATATATATATCCACGCATGCGCCATAAAAAAACCCCGGCACGTGCTCGCGTGCTCACGTGCAGAAATTTAAAAAATAAATAAAGAGAACGCGCGTGCCTGCGTTCCAAATTCCATTTTTCGCCGATGTTCTTATTTTTTATCCGCCATTTTTTTTTTAAAAAAGTATTGAACTAATATTGGTACCTTTGTTTGTGTGCGCGTATTTTGTTTGTTGTTTTGTTTGTTGTTTTGTCCGTTTCCTGTTGGCGCTGCTTCTCTCTCTCCGTTGACCTCTCGCTTCGTCCCCGCCCTCAGCCTCTGCTTTCATTCCGTCTCCGCGCGTCGAGGTGCGAACATCGGCAAATCTCCTTCCTGCTCCTCTTCTTCTTCTTCTTCTTCATTATTATTTAATTCTTCTTCGTCTTACATATTTCGCAGCCGTGATCAAACTTTCGTCGATTTCTTCGTGTTTTTTTTTTTTTAAGCCGCGTGTCGTGTTTTTTATATTACTATTATTCTTGGTCTTCCGAAGTGCGTGTGTTAGTTCGCTCGTGTTTTGGTTTTTCTCGCCTTGGATTTCGATGCAGTTTGGGATTTCCGTGTTTTTCCCGCAGTCCGTTTGAAAAACTTGGTCCGTCGAGCGATGACGAAACCACGGCAGCGCGCATTTTTCGGATGGATTTTAGTTTTAATCGTAAGTTTTCCACATTTTTAAACCCTTATTTCACGCTCTATTTTGCTTACATTCCTGTCGTTCCATTTGGAATTCTCTTTCTGGTTTCGAACGCGCGTGCCCTTGTTCCAAAGTTTTCATTTTGAATATTTGAATGGCTTTCTTTTTTTTTTAAAGTTTTGAACATTTAAATGTACTTTTTGCTTATTTAAAAATGTTTCAAGTTTGAATATATGAACAGAATTTCCTTTTTTAAGTTTGAATAACGTTATGCTATAGAAATTTTGAAAATTTTATTGGCATTCGTTTTAAATTTCAATTTTTGAAGGACGTTCTTTGTAAATTTGAAACTTTAGAAATTAAAAATTTAGTAAGTACTTGAATAGCGGTTTTTGGATGCTCAGGAATTTAATAGGAATGCCGTACTTTGCCTTTGAAATACTACATGACATTCCAGCCATATATCAGATTGAGCAAACAGGCGCCTTGGGGACAGTGACAGCTTTCAGAGGCTGGAATCCCGTGTTATTTGAATGGCATTCCAGCCTCCTAAAGCTTTTCACCCATATACATACATGTAGTCATATACGGCACATGTGACTGGAATGTCAAATAAATACACAAATTATCTTTAAAATTGAAATGGCGTGATGAAATCTCGTGACATTACAGCCATAATATCGAATTGAGCAGACCAATGGACAGTAACAGCTTTCAGAGGCTGGAATTCCATGCTATTTCAATGGCATTCCAGTCTCCTAAAGCTTTTTAGCGATATACGGCATATTTAAGATCCATTTATATCCACAAAATATTTTAAAAAATTGATTAATCGTATATTAAACAGATTTCATAAACTGAAAAATATATTTAAAAAAATTACATTAAAAAATATATATACATAGGTACTATATTTGGGACACGTTTTTGTATACTTTGAAAAATGTAAATTTATTTATTTACTATATTTGGGGTTATATATGTTAATTGAAAAATATCCTTTCAATGTGTGTATTTTAAATCGACATTTTAGTCAATGTTTATTTCTAGTTGTTTATATTTTTAATTTCTCTTCCTGGTTGTGAAACAATCATAAAATGAAGTAGGCTTAAATATGTATTTATTATTTCCCAATCACGCAGTTGGTGGCATTTTCCTCATATTAGGTTATTAAATGATATTTGTGCGAACACGTAGGAGGTCATTTAAATAGTTTAAAGTTTTATGTTTTTTTAATCCTTTCTGAAACGATATTCAAGGATATAAAATCTTTGATAAAAATATGTTTCGTAATTTGTGTTGTTGAGTTCAAGGTGTTGATTAAAAAAAACAGCTGTTTTATTTGGCATTGGGGGGATGGGCCTTTCTTAGCGCCAAAAAAAAGCCTTGAATTTAAGGCTTAATTCGATAATTTTTCATCCAAATTATTAAACTGCATATTGAGATTTTTTGATCATTTCGGCTACGGTTTTTAATTTTTGATACGCGAAGGGCGTCGACTTCCGCATCCAATTAAAGCGGTGGAAATCGAAATTCCAAGGACTTAAACTTTGCTTTTAGAAGGGTGTGAAAACGGGTTTTTGGGAAGGCGGAAATCAGCGCCATCTATGGCCTGATTAAGATGTAATTAGCGACATCTGTGATGCGTTTTGTGCAACGATTTAAACAACTAACTTGAGGTGAAAACCTAGCGCCGTCTATGGTAGATTTCTTTTTAAAACTTCTTAAAGCCAGCGCCATCTATGGTAGATTTATTTTAGTCTTGAAACCAGCGCCATCTATGGACTTTTCTTTTTAAAAAAAAGTCCATCCAGCGCCATCTATGTTACATTTCTTTAAAAATATCGATAATCTAGCGCCATCTGTGGTAGATGTCCTCAAAAAATAGTCCGGACGCCAGCGCCATCTATGGACCTTTCTTTAAGAAAGTTGATAACCTAGCGCCATCAACGGTAGATTTATTTTAGTCTTGAAACCAGCGCCATCTATGGACTTTTCTTTTAAAAAAAAAGTCCATCCAGCGCCATCTATGTTACATTTCTTAAAAATGTTGATGCCCTAGCGCTATCTATGACAGATTTCTTTAAAAAAGTCCATCCAGCGCCATCTACGTTATATTTCTTTGAAAATGTCGATACCCTAGCGCCATCTATGGTAGTTGTCCTCAAAAATAGTCTAGACGCCAGCGCCATCTATGTTACATTTCTTAAAAATGTTGATAACCTATAGCGCCATCTATGGTAGATTTCTTTTAAAACGTCTTAAAGCCAGTGCCATCAATGTGACATTTTTTTAAAAAAAGTTGATAATCTAGCGCCATCTGTGAACATTTCTTTGAAATTGTCGATAACCTAGCGCCATCTATGGCAGATGCCCCTCAAAATCTAGTCCAGACGCCAGCGCCATCTGTGATGCTTTTCATGAAAAAATGTCCAGCGCCATCTATGTTGCTTTAAATTAAAAATAACAAACTAACGCTATCTGTGGTGACTTTATTGAACAAGTCAATAAGCTAGCGCCATCTGTTGTGGTTTTTGTAAAAAAGATCCCAAATCCAGCGCCATCTGTGCTGATTTTTTTGGAAAAAGTTGGAAACCAGCGCCATCTGTGGCGCAAAGTTTTCTATCTTGTCAATACTAATTTTTAATTTAAAATACGACATGTGGATTTTGTTTCTCCTCCATTTTGTCAAAATTTCAGTTTGAATAAAAAATATCAAATTTCCAACTTTTTTGCCAAAAAAAAATCACAAAAAAAAAAGTTGTTTTTGATAACAATCTTGTGAGGCAAAAAATGCTTTCAAAATTTACGTTTTCCGGAAATTAACATAAACACGATTGTGGTTACAATTTTAGTACAACTCTTGATGTGGTTATCTGTTTTACGTTTAACTTACTTTATGAACATTTTACGTTGTGGTTACATCTGTATTTAATCTACTTTATGAACACTTGAGATTGTGGTTACATTTTCATTAATCACTTCATGTGCACTTCGAAATGTGGTCATAGTTTTCCTTAACTTGTTTTATGGATATTTTACAATGTGGTTACTTTATGAACACTTAAGTTGTGGTTATATTTTCCTTAATCACTTTTTGGTTACTTGAGGTTGTGGTTAGTTTTCTGTAGCTTACTTTATGAACACTTGAGATTGTGGTTACATTTTCATCAATCACTTTATGCACACGTCAAATTGTGGTTATATACTAGGTTGTGGTTACTGTTTGAACACCTGAGATTGTGGTTACAATTTAGTTGGTTACTTATTAAACACTTTACATTGTGGTTAGTTTTGCACACTTCAGATTGTGGTTACATTTGTCCTTAATTTACTATATGAACACTTCAAATTGTAGTTAAATTTGTGCTTAATCACTTTTCGAACACTTTAGATTGTGGTTACTTATTAAGCACTTTACATTGTGGTTAAATTTGTTGTTAATCACTTTATGAACACTTTAGATTGTGGTTGGTTGTGAAAACTTCAGATTGTGGTTACTAATTAAACAATTTACATTGTTGTTACATTTGTTGTTAATCACTTTATGAACACTTTAGATTGTGGTTACTTATTAAACACTTTACATTGTGGTTAAATTTGTTGTTAATCACTTTATGAGCACTTTAGATTGTGAATTGTTGTGAACACTTCAGATTGTGGTTACATTTGTCCTTAATTTACTTTGTGAACACTTCAAATCGTGGTTAAATTTTTGCTTAATCACTTTTTAGCAGTTGAGATTGTGGTTATAGTTCTATTTTACCTACTTTATGAACACTTTAGATTGTGGTTAGTTTCGAACAATTGAGATTGTGGTTTTATTTGTCCTTAATTTACTTTATAAACACTTCAGTTAATGATAACATTTGTCCTTAATCCCTTTATGAACACTTTACATCGTGGTTACTTAACGAACATTTTTTTTGTTACATCGAACACCACAAAGCGCCATCTAACGCCAGGTGTGTGAAAATAACATGTTTTTATTATCTTCAAATGTGTGAATATAAAAAAACCAGATAAGATAATGTTAGAAGTTAAGTGAATTTTAATGGAGATCATAAATTAACCAATTTTAAGTTAGTTTTATAAAAAAAACCGTCTCAGGCGGCTGCCATCTTGGGATTTTTTTCAACATTTTCAGAAGAAAAAAAAAACATCCTCACTTTCAATAAACAACTCGTGTTGTGGCTCTCCAAGATGGCGTCCGTGAGGTACACGTTGGCAGCGCCACCTGGTGGAGATTCAATCTCCGCTTTGCACGTGTTCATTATAATATGACGAGATTAATCATTTTCTGCTAAATTTAAGGAGACTGCGGAAAAGATTAATGATTATCGATCCATTAAACTCGTGTTAAGGAGAGATAAGGAATTAAGGCGCTTCGGGCAATGGCCTCAAGGGGACGCGAGGGACGTCCATAAAAAAAATACCACTTTTGTAACAAATCAAACAATAAATTGGGTTTAATCAAGTGGTCGAGTATGGTCCATTATTGTTAGACATGGTCTTTACTGGTTCAATTTGGTCTTTTAGTTGTTGAATTTGGTCTTATAGTGGTTTAATTTGGTCTTTTAGTGGTTCA
>JAQGAE010004932.1:0-11983 GCA_034696685.1 Julus scandinavius | reverse complement strand
GGTATTTTCTTTTAATATGTATACATAATCAATAATGGAAAAAATTCTATACAATAGACATTTCAACCTGTTTATCTTGAAATTTTAATCCTTCCCATGGAATTCGAGATAGGCAGGTTCGACTGTATAAACAGAAATGGATGAACACAGCAATGCCATTCCAAACAGGATTGGTCTGTCTTCATGGACTTTACAATGATGTCCACCATAACTAGTTCAAATGATACATAACGGCATTGTTGTGTTACTTTACAAAAATGCCCCTATGCATTATCGTTTATGGAGGAAATTTCTATTTGTTGCAGAGCCACCAATGCTTTCCTCTTCCGATAGGTTTCTGCATCGTTTGGCTAAAACGCCATGGGATCGTAAAAAGACGAATTATAGATCGGGCAAAGGTTGCCAGAATAAAGACACCAACCAGGGCACAATCATGTATTGGGCCAATGAATTTCTGTTTATCGTATAAACATCTAAAAACCACTGCCAAACTTGGTCTACGGTTTTTCCTGCCAAGTGGTCATACAGGAGTCGGTGGAGTAAATAAACAGTCAAAAGAATTTAAAAGATAACCCTTTACACGATAACGGCAGAAGTATTCCGTATCTATATGTTGAATTATCATTATTCCGGTTGAGCACCCCATGGTGATGTATGAGCCTATATCTCATGCACGCTTCAAGTGTAGATTTTCAATGATGGCGCGGCCATCTTGGAAAGGTATCGTCACACTTCGCCGACGAATTTGGCAGTTTGGGCAGGTTAGGCGAAAACTATGCTCAAATAACATCATAATATAACTATAATTTCATTGTAATAGAATTGCCATAACAGTGGACTAAATTATCAGGAGTCATGCAATTTCAACTAAATTTCTTCAACAACAACAAAAATTCAACTAAAGTTTTACAACTAAAAAAAAATGTACCTAAAAAATTTACAACTAAAAAATGTTAACTAACCTAACCTAACCTAACTCAGAAGAATAAAAACCACCTGATTGATGTTTAGTTGAAAACATCCTAGTTGAACATTTCTTAGTTGTAAATCCTTCAGTTGTACCATTTTAGTTGAATAAATTTAGTTGAAACTGCCTGCTATTAAATTATCATAAACGTATTCCATATTAGGAGTCGACAAAGTGGATTGTCGGCGAAATGGAAATTGGCGGGAAACGACAAAATGAATGTCGGCGAAGTGGGTTGTTGACACTGTGGGTCTAAAGTTTCTCGAGTCCAAACCGTTGAAAATACAATATAAAAATGCTCATGATCATGAAAGATTGTTTGAACAGTAGACGATAATCACACATGAATATCTATAACGTAAACAGCCCACAATTCAAATACAAAAATTACTTTCAATTTGGATCAAAATACAATTTTCAGAAAAAAGCTAAAAATCCAAGTCCAAGATAGAAGCAGATCAACTTGTTATCAGAATTCTGCGATGGTAAAATGCTAAAATAGGAAGCTCGTCTAGGCAACATGTATATATGTAGTATAAAAGTAGCTTTTCTAAGAATCATTTTCATTGCACAGGTATATATATCCATGTCCTTAGAAACAGAAATCGTTATTTATGGGAAAATACGCAAGCAATATCAGGTTTTCCATAACAAAAGTGCGTTGTTTAGCAGGAAGTAATCAAGTATATATACCGGAGAACAGCTAGTACTGTTTATGTATGTCTACGAGAAATAACATGAGGCTTCCTCCCAGACGATAGTCTCTTTTTGTTGTAGGGACCTACATAGAGTATCGTGGCCATAAGCCCTAAACTAATGACAATGCGTACGTACTAGGTGGATGATGTTACATCGTGCATTACTTGAGATTTGTAAAGAAATACTTTACTAGTTGAGCGTATGTAAATAAGCTATTGTACAACAAAAGTTTGGCTGAAATTGCCAACTGATAAACAAACAAGAAAAACGGACCAAAGCCCAAAGCCTAGCTATGCAAACCCATGGCATAGACATTGCAGGTTGGTTTCAATTCATCCATTTCAAAACAATTTCCTGTATTGGTTGGCAATTGCATTGCTCATTGACTGATGAAGTGTGCACATTTCTTCCATGGACGCAGTCGAGTGTTTCTGTGTATACACTGTCAAATCTCAGTTGGGAATGATGCCAACATTGCATTTTCTGGCTAATGTTCACACACATTTACTTAGTCAAATTGCCTTAGATTACATGTCACTCACCTAAGAGATAGGCCAGTGGTCAACACAAGCACATGTTTATCATTCCTCTCCTATAGAAATCGCATTCCAGATGCCTGAAGTTATTAAAATTCAGTTGAAAGCTCACCGAGATTGCACATCTGCAGAAACCAATTTGAACCCGACAGTACTGCACATCTATACAGCCAACTGATCTACACAAACCAAATTGAGAATTCCCACATCGAACAAGAAGAAAAAAAACTATCTCTAGAAATACGTTCTGTGGAAATACATTTTGTTTAACAGTAGATTGTGAAAAATAAATTTTACCTAATGCATCGTATATATTCATCAGATATATTCGAATAGAAGAAAATAAGAGATACTATATATATTCCCCAATGGCATGCAACATATACTTGGTGCAATGTACAAGATTGTTTTATTGGATTGCATTATGCACGACTGTAGTTGCACAACGCATCTAAAATGCACGTGTAATAGCTTGAACTGGTTTGCAATCCGATTCTTGGTTAGCAAAGGAGACTTCCAAAGAAAACCCTGTCTCAAGTCTGATAACTCTGACATATTCATTAAGTCAAAAACATCGTGTATCATAGTCTGTTAGCAGCCCAATGAAAAGTCAGCGTTTTCTCCTTGAAAACATATACATCGAGGTGTAACGAGCCAAATTAGGTGGAATGGGTGCACCAACCTCTATTAGCCATTTTCGCAGTGTGGTCGTTATTCTTTTTATGGTGAAATGATAGCCTACTGCAACACATGACGATTTTGTGTTATTGATATTAAACTAGGCACAGGTGCAGTTAAAAATCCCATCTTTGGAGATTCCTCCAGAGAGCGCAACAACGACGAAAATGGCGTTTAAACGCCACCAAATATGCTGTTAAATATTTGCTAAAAACACCTTCTTCGACTTTTCTTCGCGTGAAATGTTCCCGACCTCAAATTTCATTTTTGCAGTTCAAACACAAAATGCAATAATGGCAAACATTGGCGCAGTAAAAAAATCCTATTACCTTCGGAGACGCTGCCATTTAATAAAAATTACATGGCGCTTTTAATGATTGCCATGAAAGGCATATGCAACATAGGCTAGCGATGTCTTCCCCACACCATAAAGCCGCCATATAAGCACGGCACAAATTAATGGCGTGGGGAAAAAAGCCGTAACTAACTTATAGCAGCTTTTAAACAGCCAATCTGTTCTTCTTAGCCCACTAATTTCCAGAAATTGTAAATACACTACAGCACATGCACATTGCTGAAAAATACCATTCTCCTCACAAGCAAAATTCCATAGCCATTTCATTATACATTTTTTTAGCATTTTTCAAAACAATAAAAATGACTCCTAAATTGCTTAACTATCCTGCATATGGCTCAATAGAAAATCCATTTTTAAGGAGTTATTGAAGATGTGTGAAATGTTAAGCAAATTTGCAAAGTTGCTCGAAAGTAGTGCACTATTTTATAATGTGATAAAGGATTGAAATAACTTTTAAATATTATTCAAATAAAACCGAAAGTAATTTAGTGAATATCTAATATCTTGAAACGAGGTTAAGCATTTGCATATTAAACATTAACCGGAAATAATTTAATAAATGAAAACTTAAATCAATAGACATAAAGCTGAATACCAAACATAAGAAATCCATCATCCTGTGGCTTTCCCAGACTTAAATCTTTAGGGTTTCTCAATTTAACGTCAAAATAATGTATATTCTTTTTTTTAAATGTAGCAGGGAAACATTTGCAGTAGAACATAGTAGTAATTTTAACATTTACAAACGCTTTGCAGGGCTTGTGGAAATAATTAACGCTAGATGAAGGGTGGAATTTTATTCATGTTCATTGTATTAATTGCGTCATAAGCATGCATAACACTAATTAATATTTGCTTGCTAGCTAGAGATAGAAGGCTATAAATTTAAAGATCCTCTTGAGAAAAAGCTCTTCATAAACGTCACTCCGAGGGAAGCTTCGCCGAAATCAGAAACATCAGGGTTGCATGTTTGCCGAAACACAAGTCTCAGCACATCTTTTAGTGCAACATTATACTGTCTAACAGTATCTATGGGTTATCAACGAGAAACGTGTGATAGAAATGTCGCTTATATTAACCAAAATGCACAATCAGGACACGTGTAATGGCTAACCTTAATTATAACATCGCTTATTAATTGTGCTAAAAACGTCCCTACGCAATGACCTAACTTGAAACGTAAACTATGATAAGAAGAAAATGAGTTAAAAATGCTTGATATGCAGATGACGCCAGCCTTGGATTTAAGCCTAATAAATGGAAATTTAGCAGCCTAAAATCCGACGCAAATTAAGGCTTCGCACAATACAGCAATAAAACAATGTTTAACGAGGCGAATTATAAAAATTGTTAAAAAAGTCACAAAAACGTGAATAATAACACATCCATTCTTTCTTGAGTGGCAACCACCTGTCTTTTCCCCCTTCAGTTAATGTGGAAATTAGCATATTCAGAGCAGACTGGCGGAGAAGAAAAAAATTCGCATTAAAGCTTGATTGTTTATGTCTAACTTAAAACTTGAAAAGAGTCTGAACATTTGCATATTAAACAGCATTTTATGAGATGTTTAAGGCAGCATTATCAAGAAAAACAAGGGCCTGAGAATTATGATAAACCAGACAGCAAACAATAATGATGAAAAAATGTTTTCGTCATAAAAAAAAGGGAGAATTTATGAAAAAGGATTATATGTGGCAATTTTGGTCGTGCTTACAAAAACAAAGAGAAAAAAAATTCGTCATTAAACGTTGTGTGTAAGCAACATTAAATACTTGCCAGTTTAAAACCAACAAACTTGAAATGGCAATAAATAATAAGTTGCTTCCCTCCCACTTGCTTCAGCACAAGAAAATTCTTAAAGATGCGCAAGTCATGAGATAACCAGTACATTACTTACATTTTTATAACTTTACAAGTAAATGATTAGAGGAAATTCAGTTGCGTGCGCGCACAATCACTTCCGCTGAAATCAGCGTTTCCGGCTAGAAGGCTAATGATCAAATGCCATGTTGAAACTCAGCAGAACTCAATATGTCAACATAGATTAATACATTGTATAACAACATTTTAAATGTTCATGGTGCCCACGCTGAACCTGTCCATTTTAATAAACATCAAGATTTAATTTTCTTTGAAATACGTTTTACTGTTAAAATCGATAATGCACATTAAATGGTATTCCAAAATGCTATTTGAATTGAACTGAATAATTCAAACAATTTTGGGCTACATTATAAAACCAACTCTTGTTTTTCCTTTGATGAATTTTTAAATAGTTCTTCATTCAAAAAAAAAAGTAGCTAAGTAAGCCTACTGTAATGACATATGTAACTTCAACAGGTAACAGTTTATTTCAGCTCCATTTTTTGCAACAGTTTGTTCGTACAGAAAGGGAGTAATTTTGACTCGCTACTTCAGACCACAAATTTAAAGGGAGGAGAGGGGAAAAAAAGTGCAGCAAAGCAACGATTTTTTGCACACACACCTGAATTTATGTTTCCGAACCTTCATGCCAGTACATAATGACACTGTGGGGGATTCCATAGGCCCGGTCTAATGCATATACGCTTAATAAATCCCATAGACGTATGTCCATGCAATACATGCAGGTAGAATAACGCTGGCAATGTTCTGCTTGGTAATAAAAAAGGGAGGTGATTCATGCTAAACAATTGCCAAGTCCAAAACTAGGCCTCCATATCTCGCAGGTCCTGGAGTTATGCTTAATTGCACTGCCATTGGTAAAGCAGTAATTTCATGCTAGCCTATAAGCCAGAATGTTTATGGATTGGAGCCACTGGGAAACGTTAGCCTTATATTCATTTTAACACAAAAGCACCAGACCTGGTTTCAGACCGGAACGAAACTCCGTAGCAGAACTGATGTAAAATAATCCAAAATGTAATCATGGGCCGAGCGGTGGATATTGTTTTGCTGGAATGGCAAAACACGGAATTTAATATGGAAAAGCAAGAGGGTAGATGACCAAGTTTTGCATGATAGTGAATTCAATCTCGCGTCTTCAGGCCATTTACCTGACTTTTCTTATAAAAGGGGAGATACGGTAGAAACCTATCCAATCTCATATATGTAGCTTCAACAAGGGCTATAACCAAGGTTGGGCTTCCTAGATGAAAAAAAGGGCAAATGGGTCAGTCAATTTTAGTTTTGCTTTTAGTTTTTATTTACCATCCAGTTTTGCAATTGTACTTCTGCAACGTATACGATACACATCCATTTTTGGATGTTAAATTCTCATCCTAGTTTCCTATTGCCCAACCAGGTTGTCCTTATTGTTACAGATACTGAACAAGAGAATACTAAGTTCTTAGTATTCTTATATATATATACCATAACCAGAATGGTTTTAGAAATATCGTGTCATGCCATGGTTCAGAACTTCAGATTATTACACTGAATGAATTGCTTGACCAAAGAGAAGAAAATTACTTTGTATAGAGAACCAAATATCGAAACTAAAAATTGTAGCTGGATGTATCATCAAGTAGTCGTTGGACCATAATCGTTGAACCATGGCTACTATGACAATCCGTATTGGTTGGACCTGTATAATCTGTCTTTCGACACTGTCACTATTTAAAGTGCATTAGGCCAACATTTTTAGCAACATTCTGAAATAATGTTTTACCAACGATATTGAATTTACCATTATTGTACGTACGTATGTTCAAACTTCAGTTCTCTAAATAAACACCATGCTTTTATTTATTTTACTTGAGCACAAATAATACATATACGTAAATGATTGCATATGAAATTACTCTAATTATATATATGATCGTTTGGAAAAAATATTACTTATATTAGCAATTTATCATTTGTCATGATTGGCTGCCAACATAACGGGTGGTGCATAATGAATCTGCTAATTTCAGTTGGTATATCCTTGCCACACTGCAAGTGCGCATGCGTCGTATTTACACATGCATCGGCAGCTGAAAGACACAGGGGTGATGGAGGTGATTATCCAACAGACTTTTAGCATTTTAGCAAAGATGAACCAAGAAGTTCCCATGTTGCTCCAAGTTGTATTCTCAGTAGATCAGTATCTGAAGTTTAGTTTATTGACGAAATAACTTAGAAAAGTTAGTTTTAATCTGATCAGCAGGTGCTTGAGCAACATGGTTTCTTGGTCCATCCTTGCCAGAGCTTTTCAGCTGCCAATGCATGCATGAACACCACGCATGCGCACATGCAGTCCGACATGGTTGCCAACTGCTAAGTTAAATGTCATCTTACAAAAACCAAAGATTGTCAACACTACCATTTGCGCGTTTGTATACGGTAAGCTTTTCCAACCCGCTTTTGACCCTGGTGGCGCTTGACAAAATCAATTCACACGTCGTCTCTTACACTTTGCCTCCAATATCAAATGACTACGACAAACAAACTGTTTACGACAATTTAAATGTACGTTTACTTAGCACGACATTGCGATGGAAATAGCATTTTATAGTTTGTTTCGACAATTTCAGCATCTGTCTCTCTGATGTCCAGCATAAAAGCTTGAACCTTGGTTGGCAAGGATGCAAATTTCAAAAAAAATCCGAGTAGGAACTTAAAGAAAATACCACAAGCACGAAAGGATCTTCCCGTTACAGCCCCAATCATGTAGCGTATCAAGTCGAAGTAGGCATTTATATACATGTGTAGTCATAAAACGGGGCAGAAACGAGATCTTTCTATTGCAATTTTAAGAATTTTACATCGCGCTTCTTCCAGCTGCATGCAACGGCACCATAAAACGTCGTTTTGAAATAGAAAAGCAGTAAACAAGAAGCACCATTTCAAATAAAACATTTCCATTTTTTTTTTTTTTTTTTTTTTTTGTATGTGCATGAAACAACTATCATCTATGCCAAAAGCTGGTTCCCCGACTTCAAATCATACGCTTGGCATGACACACCCTAGCCGACGAAATCACACACATTTAATAGGATGCATGCTGACTTTTTTTTTTTGCACAAACCAGAACAGTTTCTGTCTGTACAAGCTTAAACTTAAAGGAAAAATTTTAATTTCGAGACATGCAGCCGATTTTTTAGCATATTTAAACTAAAAAACCACAATCGTGAACCTATATAGCTTTCAATGATTTCTTATCTCAGTGGTTTTGCAGTTGAACCTGAAAGAAAAGCATGTTTTTGCAACATGACCACGCACATACACTGTAAATGACTTAACTAACATTCGTTTTACAACCGATAAAGATTTTAATCAAAAAGTTGCCTTGAGGAATTTTCGATTTTTTGTGCCAATAATCAGTAACTAAGACGTCGAAAATTTAAAAATTCTCAAACAATAGTTGTTGGTAGTTGTATTGTTACAGGGATGCAATAGGCAATCATTGTATTTTATTGAGGCTAAGGCTAAAAGCCACCTATTTCAAGCTACCTAATGATGTACAGCAAAATTCTGCTAAATAGCCCAGAACATGATCATATAAAGGACGACAACAAAAACCCATTAAATTAATGCCTGTCCTGGTTGAAATTGAAATTTGGCACATGCCACAACGCCCTCCTTGTTAGGTTTACTCTGTTAGATAAACCAGGTAATACCATATTTATGAAAATAGGGCAGGATAACGATAAAAAACGAAATCTTTTATGATTATTGTCAATCCCATTATATTCCTCACATTGATTAACGTTAACAAAAGATCGACTTTTTGAGAATGCATAAAAATGTCATCACTGGATATGCTATAAAATCGTGTAATTGGAAATATAACTTAAATTTTTTTACTAGAATAGCTTTCAAAAGGGGTTTTTTCCGAGTTAACAATCGTTTAGTTATGCACAGCTAACGAGTTATTTATTTACCCTTGTCTATTGAGGGTAATTCACATTGAGGAAATATTGTAATGTTACATTATTCATAACATCTGATCCAAATTCATGAAAAAACAGGGCGATTGAATTTTTTCATAGAAAATTAGCCCACTGAGAAAAAAAAACCAGTACTGCACATTGCACCTACATACCATAATGAATAGCTTCTTTTGAAATACTGTAAGGGTATGCCACTTCAAATCTAAATTCTTGCAAATATTGACTACAATCCAAATCTATCAAGAACCCGACTAAAGGTGTTTTTGACAGACAAATTGATTTGAAAATATATATTTTAACATGTACTTGTATATCATCTCAAAAAACATTTTTCAATTCCTATAATATAATTCAAATGAAAACTTTTCGGTCATAAAGAAGCGACTAGACTGGATTGTGTTATACATCACAACAAACATGAATTCTTATTACAAAAAACAACAACTTTTGTTTAATATTTTGTAGTTGGACATATACATATACATGTACAAGTATATTGTTGCATGTGCACCCGAGAAATGCAATTCTACTAAAAAATGAAAGATTTTTTCTATATGAAAGTGTCAGTTCCTGATCATTTCTCGAAGTTAGCCATGCATTTGACAGGATTCTCATTACATAATTTCTCGGAATGACGAAATTCGGTTATAAGGCCACGACCCGAACGAAGTGAACATGAAATGCAGGGGACATAAAAAACAGTTTGTTCGCAAATTTCAAGTGGATGTCATCTAAAGGGAATTTGGGGTTTTTAAGTGGCTTGTTTTTATCAACGACTATAATAATGTGAAAAGGGTCATCTGTAAGGGAATTTTAGAAATATGAGCGCAAAGGACCATATATGATAGGTATAAGATAAGGAAAATTCTTAAGCTTGCTATACAAGAGCAACACGGACGCCTGCATGCTGTTTTGTTGATCAATTTTGATTTTGATAAATGACGGCATTATAGTCGTTGTCCTCCCTCTCGTTTTTAGTATGACAATGTAATTACGGTCCCTTTTGTCACATTAATACCTTATGTAATTCATAATCCTGAAAGTTTGAAAGATGAAGTACAAAGGCGTGAGAGAGAACCAAACCGAGCCCATCTCCTGCGGAGATTCACTCATGCGAAAACCAGAAATAATCTTACTGGAATTATTTCTTGTATAATTTCAAAAACATTTTTGGATCCCACGCAAAGGATTTTCAGGCACAAATCATTAATAGCATTCTAATTATTGCGTGCAGAAGGACGGAATGGCTGCATGCCGACATATACAACGGATAAATAGTCATTTCCGGTCTTCGTGCTATATAAATCATACATAATAGCCACCTACAGAGTACTGTATTATACAATGAGTCGTGGCTGTGTGGTCAGAATTTTCACACACATGTATTTAACACCTCTTTCATTAGTTTTTATCTTATTTAGTCGGTGATTATTTTCCCATTATAATACCACACCAAAAAAACCAGTAATAAGACTGAAAATTCCGCTTGAGCAATTACTAACTGTGTATGGGTCACACACTGCACATGCTATTATTATATTTCAACCAAAAAACGTCTTTTTAAACTTGCAAGAATGTAAAGCATTCTTCAAAACGATGGGAAATTTAGAACTCGGGTGGCAATAATTTTGTAATAAAACGAGATGCAAGTTCTCATAGTTTATTAACAATTTTTTAAAAAGAAAAGTAGGCCTCGATCTGATCTAGGCTATTTATGTTAACGAGATTGAATAATGAAACGCAGTATATAAGCTTACTAATATTTGCAAGCTACTTTAATAAAGCATTTTTTGAATAAAAAAAAAAGAGTTACACAGTAGCTCGAGGCTATGTAATTAACGATTGCGCATGAATTTTGAATCTATAAAAATGTACAACCGGTACGTATCTGAAAGCAATTTTATTAAAAATCTTTTTTTTTAAACGAAGAAACTGCATTTATATTGCATATTAAAACCGGTTTTATAACAATTTGATTAAAACTTTCTGATCGTTAATAAGGACTCTGGAGACCTACATATTACCCATGTAAATAAAGGCAAACATTCTTCAGCAGCCTAATAATGCAACTTTTTCCAATGTTATCCAAAAATTTGAAAAAAATTAAGAATAAGACGCACGATAAAATGTAAATGAATCACCATAATAGCACAAATAAAGATGCAATTAACGAGATGTTCTAAGCTCAAATATCGGAATGGTTTCTCATTAATGTTGCATGTAGTCATCTGCCATAAATCATGGTGGACCGCCAATGGCATCGGGTTTTCAAAAACAAACAGTTCGATATAATGAAGACGTACAATCTAATATTTATTTAATTAGCCCAAATGGCTCTTGAGTTTTGTTTGCTATTCATTTACGCTGGCTGTAGGCCTGTACCCCATTAATCACATGGCACACGCGATTGTCGCAAATCTGTGTTCCGTTGCTACGATACCTCCATCACTTACAGGGTGTCAAAAAATCATTTGTGGTTGCGATAGCACAAAGTTCACAGTAATAAATACACACCGGTGCATCAAAATAAACGCGAGGGCTCTTCACTAGTATTTGGGTGGTACTTTAACACTTCTATGAATCGGAGGGTGAGTTAGAACACCGCAGGGGAGGAACACCAATATTGATTATCGATACCTAAGAGTGTCTAGTCATCACCGCATGATCTAATGCTGATTCTCTCCAACCATTAAAAGATTTGCCTTTAAAATTCTGGCGAAGTACAGGACCGTAATCCCAAAAGTACGAGCATAGGTTTTCAAAGACCTATTTTTCCCTGGGAACATGCAATGACAGAAAGACATGACAGAGTCCTATGAGGCGCCGTTTGGGACATTATTAAATTGTTATATATACAAAAAAAATTAAGTGTAAGAAATATTTTTGACAC
>JAQGAE010004931.1:0-11987 GCA_034696685.1 Julus scandinavius | reverse complement strand
TATATGAAACATATATTATGCATATATATACATATATTGATAGTATATGCTTCACATATAATTTTTCCATATGGGCTAAGCTCGGCTACATTCTCCAATGCATCAAAAAAATCCTTTACACTCTGCATGATAGTGCCATCAAACGGTGGCACTGATTACATCAGACCTTAACACCTTATTTTCCCTATGGTGTTTCCTATGACGTCTGCTCCGACATTTCCTGAGCTAGTGGCCATATCGGCCACTTGTCTCAAATTGACCAACTGTTGTATAATGTCTAATGTATTTCCTAATTCGTCTCTGCTGCTAAATTCCCGAGTCAGCCTCAAAGGTGAGGTTGTCCTCATCTGATTCCTCACCTGGCTCTAACCCATGGAGGATATGCTGAGACCGGAAATCATAAGATCTTCGCATTACCTCCCAAAAAATGTTTTCTATACCTTAAGATGTTATAGGACATTAGGAAGCCTTCCAGACCACATTTTCTCACTTTTCTTGACCTGTTGACCCTTGACCTCAGTACCAACAAAACCAATAAACATGTCTCCTGTAGACAAGTAATTTGAGGGGTCACTTGCAGGGTCTAACTCAAGTATTAAGAAACCGGAAGTGCTACATCCAAACAGGAAGTGATGTCCAAAAGACATCTCTCATCAAGCTGAGCAGTTTGAGGGGTCACATAGGGGGTCTAACTCGATTCCTTCACCAACAGGAAGTGCTACATCCGGACAGGAAGTTGTGTCCATTGGGTCTCTTTCGTGATGCTGAGCAGTTTGAGTGGTCACATGGGGGTCTAGCTTCAAAAGTAAAGAAGTTGCACAAAAGTAACAGAAGGAGGGGTAGTTACAACACCATTTTTTGTCAACCTATCTTCATTCACTTCCCCTATCTACAACTGTGTCAATTGCCCAGATTGGTCCAGGGCCCTATGTTTTGGGACCCTTTGGCCTTATTTATGCCCTAATATTCCTTAAAGTTAGGGACCTGTGCCCCCTCTGCCCAATGAGATCCCTTCCTTATGTCCCCCTCTGCTATCCTAGAGATTTTCAAGGTCCTAGGTACACTAGGGCCCAAGATATGGGGACCCAACCATTTTAGTTGGACTCCCAACTATGCCTGTAGTGTTACTCCTAAAGGTAGGGTTTGTCATCAACTTTTTGAAAGACCCTTTTGAAGCACAAGCAAGCTAGGCTGTTTCCCTTTAGGCCTATAACCCTTATACTTTTGCCCAATGCCCAATACTAACGCTATGGCTATACATTGGTGCCATCCAATACACAATACTGTCCCAATAGACATCAACTGACTTGCAATGCCCCAAACAGGGTTTAAATGCGCCTAAACCAATTTTATAGCATCCCACCAAATTTTATGAGGCCCCAACGAGTTTTTTATCTGATCCCACCTCTGCCACCAAATATGTTACCCCAACCCCTCTACCTTAAAAGGGTTGTCCGGCATTAACACATCACTCAATGATTTAAGGGTTGCCTGGAACGCATCTTCCTCCCGGAGGTGTTTTGGGTTGGCATCCCTAAGGTATCTGCAATCCCTGGTTCCCCAAAAGGCATTCACGCAAGTCAGCTGGTCAGTTGCAACACAGTTTAATTATGTAGGGTAATGGCATTACACACAGAGGGCCTAACTATCCTACTAAAACCCCTCCAAAATCAAACCCAGTAGCCTTAACATCCTAGGTGGTCCTCTCCCTTTACTCCTGGGCACCGTCCCCTTTCCTGGATCCTGGCCCTCAGGTCTTGCTGCTGCTCTCGGAGATGGCTCCCGCACTTAGCACTTTCTCTCCTGGAGACTGGACATTTCTTGTCCCCACACTTATTTGAGACCCCCAAGGCCTCAGCTGGCTCTGCTTCCCCAACTCTCCGGCTCTTTTTCCGACTCTGCCTCAGACTCTGCTTCAAACTGCTTCCGACTCTCCCTCAGACTCTGCCTTGTTGCTGGAGTTGCTGCTCCTTATATTCTGGTTTTTCTCCCACATGCCATTGCTGTCATCAGCTTTCACCGGGACCATATTTGGTCACACCAACTCGGATTTTAAGATGATGGGCCTGTGCTGGAAAGTGTGGGTGCGGAACACTTCCTCGTGCTAAGTGCTTTTAGCCATTCACTCCAGGAGCTATGGCTGACAGGCCCATTAACGAATGCTCTGTTAATGGACACTAAATCATCCCTTCCCAAACACTTCAGCCCCGTGTGCGTCAAGCAGGACCATATATGGTTCCATCTGCTTGGTGCGGAGGCTGGCATGACTGGCCAGACAACATAGGTGGGAAATGCTCTTCCACCATGGCCTTAGTCATTGATGCCTCATCTAAGGTTCTTGGGGCTAATCCTGTATCTGTTGTTTAGTCTCTAGGTTGGGGTTGTTCCCCCCAGTGGGGTACGTCTTCCGGTGTTTTATCGGTATATTTTGGGAGCACTTAGCGTTCAGTGGGCGCGAACCGCTGACGCTGTGCCTTTCTAACATGGGCAACTATACCCCTTTTTGTGGGCACCTTAGTGACTAACCATGTTTAGGCCTATGTCCCTTGGAGAATCAATCAGTGATTCTTTACCAATCATCAACCAATCCCCAATAAACTGGCCTGATTATTACAGTATTATTTCCAACTATATAACCATACCATGTTTAAAGTAAATTATTTGGATTTACATTGATTGCAATGGGAAAAATTGATTCGAATTACAAACTTTTCCATTTACGAACAGGGCCATTGAACGGATTAAGTTCGTAAATCGAGCTTAAACTATATTATATGGAAATTGAAATCTATGTCCATATATGACCCATATCTGATATGCCTGTATATAAGAGGGAACAAATGCCCTATTGGTAAGAGGCTGTTACCCACTATGTATAGTGGGTAGTAGGGGTCTGCCGGCATGTGGATACAAAGTGGACAGGTGGAGTGGAGTTAGCCATTATAAATGTCCTCTAATGATAGTATTTTTCACTGTTTGGATATATAGTGTTGTTGAATGTTTGTTCTTTTATACTTCAAATTATAAAAAACCTTGGTTTTAAGTCATTAAATATTAAGAAATTAAATTCACAGAAATACAAATGAAAAGCTGCATCTTAATGTAAGATGACCTAAATTAGATGCAGTCAAATAGATGCATTTCAACATCTTGTTTTGGGGACAACAAATAAAGATGATAATGCATTTTGTTTTAACATATTTTGATTTGCAGTGTATGCTAACTTGAAAAAAAAACACCACTCATGCCAAAGCACAAGGATGCACGTTTAGCCAAGGCAAAGAAAACCATGTCCTGGATGTATGAAAGGCACTCTGTCATCTTTTCAAATGAAACAAAGTTTAATTTCGATGGCCCAGATGGATGTCAACACTATTGGCATGATATTAGATGAGTTTGTAACCTGAAGATGTGCAAATGAACAGACAAACGGGTAGTGGATCAGTCATAATATGGACAGGTTTTTCTTTGCAAGGAAAGACTGATATCACATTTGTTGGCTCAAGAATGAACTCTGCAGTCTATACTGTTATTTTAGAGGATAAACTCTCAGCATATGGTAAAATTCTGGGAGGTGAAAATTTCATTTTCCAGCAAGGTAATGCCCCTTGCCACACTTAGTTTCACAAAATTCATAATTCAATGAGCATAATATTGATGTTTTCCCATAGTCAGCTCGATTACCCGAATTAAACTCAATTGAAAACTTGTGGGGGTAATTGAAGATAGCCAACAATTTTCAAATGTAACGTACGTAAATGAACTGAAAACAGCAATTGTCATTTCGTGGGAGAAGATCGCAGATGATATCATTCTTTCATTAGTTGATTCAATGCCTAACCATATTTTCGAAGTTATAGCTAGTTAGGGTGGCTACACTAAGGGCTGTACAAAGAATCAAAATTGGAGAGTATGAGCAAGTTGGTATTGCTCTTGCTCTCATGAGTATTAGGGGAAAGCAAATACTCACATCTTACTCATTTGGTATAACAAATGAAAAAATGAACTACCTTATGCTCATTCTCTGGTGAGATTTTGCTTGATGATCTTGCTCATGGCTACCAGGCATGAGTACTAGATAGTGCAGGCAAAAACATAAGCCAGGACATGATGAACTATCATAATTTTAAAATGGCTAATATTAGCAGTGATAAAATGATGTTAGGAGAAGAGGGAAAGGAGTATTTATTCAAAATTATTAAAACATATGAAGATATTTTGGAGTCAAAAAGAATAACCCAAAATTAATTTAACTAAAAGCTGACAAATGGAAGGAAGTGGCCCTCGAGTTCAATGCCTTTTCATCAATAAAAAGAAATGCTGCTCAACTAAAAAAATTCTGGAATATTCAAAAAACAAGAGCCAAAAAAAAATTATGCCAAGGAGAAAAAGGAGTGCAGATTAAAGGAGAAAAAGGAGTGCAGATTAACTGGTGGTGGCAAACCCCAGTGCCTTCCTCCCAATTATCATGTAGCATAATTAAAATAATTCAAGACCAAATAATTTTACCAATTGGGGAATTTGATGAAGATAATGATTTCCTGTTTCTTAAGAAGTGTAAGTTTTGAGTACTTTAAGCTGTGTTGCTATTAGTATACCTTTTACTAGCTTAGCTTAAACCTCTGATTATGCACTTTCATTTAAGCTACCAACAAAGATGACAGTATCACTCCATCAGTAAGTAGATGCATAAACTAATGATTTGTCTACAGACATGGCAAATGCATTAAATGTGTACAGTACCGTGAACCTTGCAGTTGAAGATGATGGGACATGCTCAGGTAACATTTTCATTGTTTTAAATATTATATGCAAATGTCAGCCATGCTTTAAGCAGAAAGCAACTTAACTATTGGTCCTTTGGTTTCTAGTATTCCTTCCATTACCAAGTGCCAGTATACCACCTTCTGCAGGGAGGAGTATGTTGCCATCAATATCTACTCCTGTTTTGTCTAAGAAAACTATTAAGAAATGCAGTAGTAAAAAGAAATATGCGGATGCACAAATGCAGCTGCATAAATCAGATGCAGCACTTTCAGACATAAAATTCAAATTATACGTTTAACAGTTGAAAAATGAAATTGAAGAAAATGAGAGAAGAAACAATTCATATCTGAATGATGAAAGAAGGAAAGAAGAAGAACATCTAATCAAAATGGAGCTAAAATTTTATAGTACGCTGCCTTCCATGAAATCACATTTGTAACATTTTTATACTTAGGTATTAAACTGTTTATTTGAAATGTCTTGCAATTAATTCTTGTCGAACAGCTTTTCCATTCAGTAAAGCTGGAGATGCGTGGGTAGCATGCAACGGATTTTCAGAATTATAATTGTTGGCCTCAATGTTATCATCTCCATCACTGTTGCATTCATTGTCAGATTCATCTTACCCGGACGTCATCATCTGATGCCTTATGTTGTATAACACTCCACAAGATGTAATTATCAATTTGCTTGTGGATAACTTAACAGCCATTTCTTGTCTAAGAACAGGAAATATTCATATCTAAACTCCAAAGAATCTTTCAATGACATACCTCATTCGGATGTGGCTGTCAGTATATTTCCTTTCAGAAATTGTATGAGGGTTTCTTAATGGGGTAAGAAGAAATTGTAAACATGTGCATCCTGCTTCTCCAAGCAATCTACCTGGTGTAACGTTCTGTTCCAGCCTTGTTGACAGCAACGAGTTATCAAAAATCCTACTATCATGAGCCGAACCATACAAATATGAAACAAGACTGGTTAATCGAAATGTAGAATCACACACTGCTTGCACATTTATGGAATACCACTCCTTTTTGTTCCTATATAGATCATTGACATCAGAAGAGGGACATTGAATTTTGATATGTGAGCAATCATAAGCTCCGGTGATGCATGGAAATCCTGCAATGTTTGAAAACGTAACTCTAACTGCTGCAGCTTCTTCATGTGTGAGAATGTGATGAATTCCTTTCTTAAGCTAGCTAGTGCGTGTGATATTCCGCAAATTATTACGCTTGTTGTGTTATGGAAAAGCCATCACTAAGCATTTGCTGAAAACATCCAGTGGCATAATATTGCAGAACTAATAGCAGCTGCGATACAAGTGGAAGTCCACCACCTCTTCTTATTTCATTGGAAATAGAGATTCTATTCTATTTAACACAAAGTAGTTTCCTTGTTAAGTCTATATATAATGTTTCTTGAAAGGTTCTTCTTCCAAATCTTCTATTGGATTGCTTCTATCCCCGACATATCTTAGGTGATCTACAAGTTCATATTTTTTATCATGCTCTATTCTTTCCAGACAATTTTCCATTATCACAGGTTGAAATTTATATGCCTACAAGGGTAAAGAATATTGCATTTGATTGATCTAAAGCAAACATCTCCTCACAATTTGTTGGCATTGTATACTTAGAACAACATGCTTAAAAATGTTTAACTTAGTAAACGAAAATAAGTAACTGTACCGTATAATTGCTTTGAATCGTTTTGAATTTTCCCTTTAATTGCAAGCCAATAATAAAATTGCCAACAGAATTTAACAGTGGTGAGTAAGATCATGAGTCAGGGTGGTAGCTGACTGAACATCTTACTCACTAAGGGTGAGTAATTTCTCTGAGCGAGAGTATGAGCATTCATTAAACTCATTCATTGTACAAGTTTGAACAAGATGGTGAGTAATTTCTTACGTTTGACTAGTTCCTCAAGCTTCACTCACACTTTGATCACTAAAATATTTCATTTATTGTACGGGACTAAGTATTAACTGTTTACTTTTATGATTTTCAATGCTCTTTTAGCTTCCAAAAGTTGTAACTTATAATTGTGTCCATGTACATTCAGACATTTTTGGGGTTATCTATGCAAATATTCTATAAAAACGATAATTTATGGCAAACATTATTGGTATTCGAATAAATTTTGTTTTTCTAGTGAACTTAAACAAGGTAAGACGGGAAAAATTTGGTGAATTGTCCAAGTGTGGAAATTTGATACAAACGAGAAACATGTGTAGGTATGCAAGTTGAGCATTGACATGTACGTTAAAAGAATGTGTGACATTCGTAGACATTTTGTGAAATTTCCAGGTCATTTAGCAGTTGTCAGCAGACCTTGTCAATTCATGTCGTTAATGGTACAAAACGGAACAGAGAGTCAACATTAAATCATGCTTTAAACTCGGCAAATCTGCAACGGAAACCCACAAAATGTTGCATACGTGTAGGGGACTAAGCTGTGACTCAAAAAAACAATTACGACTGGTTTTAGCATTTCCAAGAAGGACGCAAATCTCGTGAAGACGCGTTCTGGGAGGTTGACCACCACCAGCACACCCCAAAACATCGAACGAGTTCGCAGACTTTTCCAAAACGATTGTAGATTGTCTCTTCACATGATGGAATGTGAACTTGTCATTTCCCGTGAAATTATCTGAAAAATTGTCCCCACGAATTTGGGTAAGCAGAAAATCTGCGCTAGGTTTGTCCCACACCACCTAACCAACAAACAGAAACAATTGAGAATGGATTCGTGTGGGGACATGATCTCAATGGCCGATTCGGATCCCTTGTTTTTGAAATCCATTGCTACGGATGACAAGAGCTGGTGCTTCCAGTATGACCCAGAAACAAAACACCAAAGTATGAAGTGGTGTAGACCCACATCTCCAAAAAAGCAAAAATATCGATACCAGAAAACAAGAGCAAAGACCATGCTCATCACGTTCTTCGCAGAGAACATCATTCATAAGGAATTTCTTCCAGAGAAAAAAAAATGAACACCGACGTCTACACTAAGATCCTAGATCATCTATTGATGCACATTTGTCGGATCCGACACAGTTTGCAGAACCGGTATCTTGGTTTCTTCTTCATGATAACGCAAGGCCTCACGTTGCTGCAAAGGTGAAGCAATTCTTGGCCCGAAAACAGGTTACCAACCGTATTCCCCTGATTTGTCACCTCCAGACTTCTTCCTGTATCCATGTTTGAAAACGTCACTGAAATAACACAGATTTTCCGACATTTCGAACATTCAAACTGCTGTGATGAGGCAGCTTTAAGGGGTACCAAAAGAGAACTTCTAACAAGCGTTCCAAAAGTTGTACACACAATGTAAAAAGTATAATGTGGCCTAGGGGCCGACTTTAATGGACAGTTAAGTGTCTTTTCTGAAATCAAACAATATGTTGATTTTTCTGACTCATTCACCGAACGTTCCAGTCTTACCTTGTAAATTAAAAATAAAAAACAGTTCACAGAGGTATCGAAAATGGAAACTTTACAGGTACCAGCTTACATTTACCCACTCGGCTAACCATACTACTTGGAAGTGAAGCATTAGGAAAGGAAGTAATGGTTAGTGAATACTCGAAGTTTATTACTATTAAGGCTACGAATGCTCATCGTTATTAAATATTGTGTGATATGAATATTGTGTGAGTGTGTAGGATCGCGCATAAACGACAACAACAACGAACGATGAAAGATCGAGGCAAATGATCATTTGCAACAACAACACTCGTCAAATTTGTTTTGTAACTTCTGGTACAAAATCGATTCGAATGGTATTTAATACAAACAGTTAATAAACTATTTTTCACGGGAAATTTCATTTTTACCGAGAGTTTAGTTCCCAAAACGTCACAACCCAAGCACAATAATTGATTTGAGACTAGTACGCTTGGCTTGTTCTGCTCATTTGACTTGTACTAAACCACATAAACTCATACATAAATAGCACATATGATATAACATGTATAATAATCGTATTAATTGATAACATATTCAATTCAGAATATATTATTTCCAAATACACGTTTTAAATATCTAAACTGACTTATTGTCAGTCATTTTGTGACTTAAAATTTGATTAAAATGAAATAAACAAAATGAGGACTTACTTTCCTGAAATGCTAGACAGTAAGATACTAAATTATTTTTAAAATTCAAAATTAGTCTGAAAATAAGTCTGTTTTTACAATGTACATAATGCTGCATTTCTACAAGATGGAATATACCACATTGACCCATACAAAACTTCCAGATATAAGTTTGACTTTAAAGAAAATGCTTAGGAATATTAAGTCTATTTATAGTATGTTAAAGGAAACAAGAAATGAAAGGCTTATATTTTTTTAATGAAAAACGTTTGGTTTATTCCTTTACCAAAATTGCTTCTTGTCTTTTGTAATGAGTTTAATCAATATGGGTTTGCATAAGCAATCAAACTAACAACAAAACAATTGGCAAAATCAACATTTCGTTTTCAAGTTACAAAAATGTAGAAGAAGTTTGACGTAATAAATTTGCAAGATACTGTCAGAAAAAACTTCTACTGCATTTATAATGCATTAACTGCTTTGAAATTCATTGTGACAATTCCTAGCATTGTTGAATTTCAGTAAATGTGTATGCATTGTGTGATAAAGCATTTTAATGATATGAATTCCAGACATGACATGTTATGCGGTATTTTCCAAGTGATGTTGCACAATTTAATTGCAACATTGGCATGAATCAGTGATTAGAAGTTATGTTTAAATTCCTCAATCACACAATATATGTAATTGGGTGACCAGACTTATCCCACAATGCCTAGTGAGCGAAGGATTGGTGGTACAAGATTTTACCCAAAATGCATTTACCCCAACACGTGTACTGCTAATATTGTGGTTTGGTACATAGTGAATTTGGCGCACATCATCCTTGCTACAAGGTCTATTCCCACCATCCCTATTTTCACACACCATAAAAAGGAATAGGGACCCATGTGAAACAAGTGTGCAGAATTCTGCAGAAAATAATTTCTCCGTAAAACATTCTGCATAAAGCATTCTGCATAAAATATGTGCACACCACAAAATTCTGCAGAAAAAAATTGCAAAAAATAAATATTAGCAGTTGAAGCATATAACCTAAAAATTTGAAATTTATTGTTAACTAGTCGTGTAATATAGGTCCTTGAAATTTGCTTGAAATTGACAGAAACATGCTTGAAATTCATATTTTGTTAATTGGTCTTTGAAAATCCTTGCAATTCTCACATACTTGAGATTCACTAAAATGTGCTTAAAATTAACAGAACCATATTTGAAACATCAAGAAATTTCCCAGGATTTTGGTACCCTAGTTTAAGAGAAGTTGCCATCTGTTTGTTACTTTTGGGTCTCTAGGGTAACAGGGTGTATGCATGTCATGACCTTTATACTTAATTAGCAGAACATGTGCAGCATAAACATTTGACCTAATTATATAAAAAGGATTCAATTCATTTCCTTTGCCTACAGCTAGTAGCATGTATGTGTCACCTGATACATACTGTGAGCACCAAAAGTCTTCATCCAACCCATATTTTCAGATGTTTATAACTATAAAATAAAAACTACACTATAAAACTTAAAAATTATTTTACAATTTCTATATTGAAGTGTTCTTAACATCATGTAAAAGTTCCAGGTCAAAGGAAATTCAAAACGTTTGAATGCTGTCATTGGTAAGTAAATGATTAGTATAACTGACTTAACCTACGCATGAAATTTTTTCATCTAAATTATTTCCATATTTCTTTGCAGAATTTAGCTTGTCACAAACCAGCCAGAAGCAACGCCAACTTATTCATGGGAAGATCAAAGCCAGCATTTCTGCTCTGTTGTGAGGAATGAAGAACAAGGTTGCAAAGAAGTTGTAACCTTCAACTTTTTAAAATTTCAATTTTTGTAAATTAAATAAATATGTTTAAATTAATAATGTCTTCGTTTGAATTTATTTTTAGGGAAATTTATTTTCAGAAAATAATGCATGATGTTTTTAATTTTTTTAACAAGTGATTTTCTGCAGAAAATCATGTGGAATTCTGCAGAATTTTGATACCTTTTTATGCATAAATTTTTATACAGAAACTTTTATGCATAAATATGTATGCATAATATTTTTGCAGAACTATTTATGCATAACATTTTTAGCATAAAAATTTATGAATAAAAAGGTATCAAAATTCTGCAGAATTCCAAAGGATTTCCTACAATAAACTTGATGTAGACTGCATAATTCTGCAAACTTTTTCATATGGAGATAATAGTGAAAGGATGACTAGCAGCCCTGGGTATCATCTGCTAGTCACCAAGAACAAAGGCAGGTAAGGTTCGATTTATGAAATGTTTTTGAGGTGGAAAGGTTGTTTATTGAAGATGGGACAAGTGGGGGTAAGATTTGTTCTTCCATTTATTTTAACAAAGGATTGTATAAAAAAGTCATTATTTTGTGTTGTTGCTTTTTTGATCATTGTTTGTTCTAACATAGGATCAAATTCCTAGGAATTAGCAGGCTTCATGGTTTTAAAGTACATTAACAACAGTGATTTCTTCAACGAGCTCAGAAATAGCATTTTTGCTAAAGTGGCTCACAAATCCATTCGTGAAGTTGCTAACAATTGACAGAGGATCACGGCATTATACTTTCTATATTATGGTTTTGTTGTCGTTCTTTAATGTATGTCTTTTTGCACGTTTATTGAAACTTTGGTAAGTAAATTACCGGATTTATACACTGTTAAAGTCCATTAATAACAGTGATTTCTTCAAGAACATGCCTTATAAAAATGGTCAATTTGATAAAATAAGCAACTAAATTTTAAAACTGGCATGCGTGGCTTGTTCTGCTTGTACTAAACCACACAAACTTGTACATATACTATAGCACATATGATATAACATGTATTATAAGTGTATTAATTGATATCATATTCAGTTGCGACTATATTATTTCCAAAAACATGTTTTAAATGACTAAATACTTAGGAATACCTATGAAAGAGTATACTTAACATGCCTTAGCATATGCAATCAAACTAACACCAAAACAATTGGCATAATCAACATTTTGTATTCAAGTTACAGAAATGTAGAAGTTTGATGTAATATACACTTACGAGCAAAAAAATCGAACCACCTGCATTTATTGTCCAAGAGTTCGTTTTTTACATCAACCAAATGT
>JAQGAE010004930.1:0-11988 GCA_034696685.1 Julus scandinavius | reverse complement strand
ACGTCTTTTTCGACGTGAGACGTGTTTTTGGAAAAAATGACCAAAAAATGACGTCAATTTGACGTCATTTTTGTTTTCCATTGCTACTTGGGTATACTTTTCTGTGTTTAAATAAAAGTATTTGGTTAAGCTTATAAATAGTGTAGCAACTGATTTTAAAGGTATCCGGACAAATTCTCCCGCTCATGTTCTCCTGCTCACTTTCTCCCGCTCAAATTCTCTCCTGTACAAAATTCTACAGGTTAGGTTAGGTATAGTAAATGTACAGTACGGGGTTGAATTATGCATTTGGGAGAATGTTGTACAGGGGAGAAAGCTGTATTGTGGAGAATGTAAGCGAGAGAAATTGGGCGGGAGAATGTAATCGGGAGCAACTGTGCTTGATTCGATTTTCAAATTTATTCAACCGTGTAAGGCGGAATGCAGGGATTGTGGGAATTCACTCACCTTGCTGAGTTACATCGGTGTTTTCCCAACACAACAATGCCGAGGTCAAGTATTTTTATTCTGATTGAGTAGCCAACCCTTTGAGACAGGTGCCCCTTTAAGGAGGCGCTACTATGCCACACGTGTGTAGTGATAAATATACTACTCTACTCTACGATGTTGTTCAGACACATACTCTCCCCAGGTGCATGCATGTCATCCTTGCCGCAAACTAAGATCTGCAGGATAGGTTTGTTTGACATTTTGCTTTAAACCATACCATCCCATGAGCAAACATTTGGCAGATTTAATGGCATCCCATAACTGGGTCATGTCTACCATAAATTCGAGCCATTCCTCTAAAGATGCAGCTTCTCTACCCCTTCTGAAGTCAGCAAGAGCTGAGCAGGCGGAAAACACATGTGGAATATCCTCAACCCAATCCCCACACAGATCACAAGTCTCGTCTACCCCTCTGATTTTTGTCATGCGCTTATTTGTTTTAGAGAGCTAGCTCTAGCTCTGAATAGCAAAGCACTACCATAGGAGTTGCCATAGATAGGCTCTCTGCCTATTTTGGTTTCCAGTCTATACAAGGCTAGGGTGCTCTTCTCTATCTTACCTTTTTCTCACTTGCTTCCTTCCCAGGCAGTAATACATTTTTTGATTTTGGCATCTAAGCTGCACCAAGGTCCACTCTTGGAAACATCTATCCCTAATCGGCACCCAAAACTCTTTACCCGCTTTGTCCACAGGGTCGTCCATCCTTGACCCCTTATTAATTCGTACATTTGCCTCACAGGGTTAGACTTGTCCAATCCCCATAACCTATTGAGGTATGTAAGCTTACTTGCTATTTCCCTTGCATCGAATGAGGACCACCCCATCTCGCCCTGCAAAGCTTCCACTGCTGTAAAGCGATTTGCCCCAAGAGCAGCTCTAGCATTCTGGCGTTGAAGAGTCGAGTTTACAATTAAGGTTGAGACCGAAGCAAAGCACATCGTTTTCATATGTTAGGGCAGGAATGCCTACCCCCTTCCAAACTTCTCTGATCATCTCATACTGTGAGAATGATTGGAAGGCAAGCATGCGGAGTAACCCTCTAAGACGTCCTGCTTTAGTCTCCATATTATTCTCCATGGAGGCCAAGTATTTCTTTCCATTTCATATCAATACCCTCAGATATTCATATTGCATATATAAGCTCAGAACACCTGCATATAGCTTGTATACACAACTGCTGATAGCAACTGGCCTATAATGACACAGTTCGTTCTTGCTTTTACCCTTGCCCTTGTGTATTAAGCATATCCTAGTAGACCTCCAGCAATTTGGTATATCACCCCCTCCATACATAGATTGAAGTAATTTGTAAGGGCTTGCATCCTCTCCTTTCCCCGGTATTTCAAGAACTCATTAGAGATGAGATCTTCACCTATTGCTTTGCCACACTTCAGCGCACCAGCCGCCTTTATTAGCTCCTCGACTGTGATCATTTGGAGCTGCTGGTTATCCTCCAAGCAATGGTAGTCCTCGTGGTGCACCCCAGATTCCTGTCTGAATTTCCGAGCATACTGCTCCAGTATGCTTGTTATACCTTGCTTGCTTGTTTGGAGATCTCCTTTAGCATCCCGCAACCCAGAGCTAACCTTGCACACCAAAGGCATCTTACTCTTTACATAACGCCAGAACTTTTTACTTGCATCTCTCCCAGCAGACGTTATGAGTGACAAAGTAGTCCTATCTTTCTGTGTTATAGATGCTGCCACCAGTTCTTTACCCTAAGCCTTGATATTTTTATATTCCTCCCAAGCTAATGCTATTTCGTTCCAGTCCCTACTTTTTAAAGCTATTTTATGAGCTCTACATGCTATTTTACGCTCATGTACTGCTGCTCGAGCCTCGCCGCTAAGAAACACTCTAGTTTTTGCCCTTCTTGATGGACCCATGTACCTAATGTTATATTTTCCTGCCTTGATGGCACATGCGGCCCATGATTCATAGTTTGCGCATTTCCCTGCCAGTGTATCTTTAGTGATCTGCGTTGTAAAGTTTCCCCATTCAACGTGCCCTTTAAATGCCCAACGTTTGCCTTCATAAGTATCTGTGCCTCTAGTCTTATCCATTTGAACTATTTTCCCCACTTGCAATGTTATCTTAATGAGGTGATGGTCTGTGTCTAGGCCATTCATATTTTCTTCATTTATTATTATTGACATCACTCTGTCCAGCAAGTGATAGTCACAAAGGATATAGACCAGCGCATATGCTACCCTACCATTGGTCCACATGTTTTTCCCTATGTATTCAGGTAGCAAGTTCCCAATACATAGATCTGATTCCATGGCAAATTTGCGCAACATGCCCCCTTAGATGTTGTCCCTACCATCTAGCTCACACAAATGCCCATTGAAATCACCAAGAACCATTACACTGTGTCTTTGACCACGCAAGTGTTCAATATCATTCAGCAGGCACTAGTATATAGAATGATTCCACGAAGCCTCAAATCCCTCTAACGCCATATACAATGTTGCTACTGCTAGCTTAATACTTGTCCCAAGTAATAGAATCCACACGTGTTCTCGGCCCCCACATTTGTGCTCTACAACTTTCATCCTCGAGTGCCAAGCAACGCCTATTCTCCCTTTCTGTTTTTCGTCAGGTTCTCGGGAGAGTAGTATCGTAGTCACATTGTTGACATCTTGGAGAGCTTCACCCCCTCTAAAGTAAGTCTCTGCTATCCCAAGTATATCCACTTCCTGCTATCTGACAAGTTCACTAATCTCTTCCTATTTTAATTGACCCCGAAGTCCATTTACATTAATGAAGCCCACTTTGAGAGTGGTGACATTTTTGGCATGCTTATGCCTATTTTGCACTTGATGGACACATGTTTTCCCCCAATAAACCCCATGCGTATGCCTGGATCCTGTTGCACTTTAACTCCTTTAATTTGGGATGACCAGGTCTTTTCCAGGAAAGCATCTAGTTTTTTGAGTCTGAGTCAATCATACCCATCTTCGCCCATCCTCTGGCCAGCACTCTGCTTCCAGCTGAGGTAAGATGCAGTCCGTCTGCACTGAATATGTGAAGGTTTTGCCAAAATAAGTCCCAGTGGTCCATGTAACAGATGTTTTCTTCTCTGCAGGCCTGCTTTAACAATATGTGCAGCTCCATTGAGTCCTTAAGGACCCTTCTCTGTGGTAAAATCCCTGAAATCATTACTTCTTTGCCGTGATCTTTCAGGGATTTGATGACCTCTCTGTAGACACTAACCACATCTTCAGGATTACGCCGCCCCAGGTCGTTAGTTCCTAGGTGAATAAGGAGTCGCTTCGTTTTATTCTTGCATACGTTGATGTCCCCGTTGTTGACATAGAATTCTCTTAGTGATGCCCCTCTGCTGGCGGAGTTGACGATTTTCCAGCAATTGTCCTTCGAAGCAACCATGCTTCGCAAATTCTGTATTGTTTGAGGTGCATTTGAATCTCCTTTAATCACCCACTCCGGTCTTGAGTCCTCAACCGAAACTTCAGGAACCTGAAGCGTAGAGACAGTCTCCCCAGGCCATACTCTTTTTGGAAATAGTACCCGTTCCATCACTGTGCTCATGAGAACCCTCTCGGTCTGCAGGTTATTGTTGCCTAATGTTAGATTTTCCGGTCGTTGCCATACTGGGGTAGCCTGTAATCCTTCTGCTACTTTAGCCTGTCAGACTTTTATTAGCTGATATTCAACCTTGTCCCGTTCCTCAGAAGGGCTCCCGAGCTGTGCAAGCTCGACCTCCATCATTGTAATGCGGGCTTCATGAACAGCTAGTAAAGATTCCAACTCGCTCACCCTGTTCTCCAGTTGTAGCTTTTCTAGGCCCTGGCTTCGCATGTCACATACTCTGCGGCAGCATAGTTTGCAAATCCAAAATGGGATGTGCTTAGGATGTCCTCAATCAGTCTTCTTTCCTTTCTTGGTCATTTCAGCCAGCCCCACACAGAGTAGATGAAAGCGTTCGTTGCCTATATTGCATTTCACCCAAGGTGACTCTAAAGATCCCTGTAAAGTGCAGGTTAGTATACATATACTAGAGTCCTCCATCTTTTCCTCGGTTTCCAGTAAATCCATTTTGATCACAAGGTGCAATGCCTATACACTGATTAATATTAGATTTACTGTGTGAATATCTGTGATTTACCCAACCACAGCCTTATGATCCCAGAATGTCACTTGACAATTATTGTTAGGGGTAACTTCAACAATGTCACGTGCTATCGGTAATAACGTCAATAAATCTATATAAAAACCTTCTAGCTGTCAGTGCCTCCTTGAAGACACTCCTGTAAGGCCCTCCTCAGGACCTCCGATGTGAAGAACACGGGCCGATCACATGGGTAAACGAAACTAATAATTTTAATGTCACAAAACAAAATGGTGATCACAATTTCGCCCGCCAACTTGCGGGACTTACAATAAACGTAACTCAAGCAGCACGACTTAATCAAACATCATATGACCGAGTGCTGACCGACTTGGTCAGGCCTTAAAACCGTACTGCCTTCTTGCTAGCCCAAACACCCTTTTAAACACTAGATTCCCCCTAGTGGCAAACTGGGCAGCAGGAATGCAGTTCTTCCGGAACATTCGCCCTGATTGCGCAATCCCAATTACCCGCGCACATTACAACATCCCAACACAATCGCCACATACCACACATAACAGGCCCAGTCTCGCCATACGCGGACCTGGACCTGGGGGATCGTCACACTCCCCCTTACAACGCCGGACACTCCGTGACCGACACAAACAAACACAAAAACAAAAAAATGGTATACTTAAAGAACAACCATGCTTAATAGGATCCACCCCTATCCTCCGAGCGACGCACAACACGGCCATTTTGGGTTTGCTGCCTTGCAAACTGACGGCGACGCCGACGATCAATCGTTGCAGCCAGGGCCAAATACATTACTTCTGGCTCAGGTCTCGGGAAAACAAAATTTGGAGGCAACGGATCTACTCCCTCGGCCAACTCCACGATCACGGCGCCTTCCCCAACCGCCGGTGGTCGAACATCTCGGTCGCCCAATTCCTGGTCCCAATCTTCCTGGACCACACGTCCATCAGACTCCCGAGGATGAAGAATCAATCGACGATGGTCCCCTACATGGCGTGTGCCCCGCATTGGACTTCCCCGACCAGCCCCGCCAGCCGACGTGGACGCCAGTTAGAATGTGGCCTGCCATACGCGGACCTGGCCTCGGGGGATCGTCACACTCCCGACCACCAATTTCTTTGAAGTTTATTTGGTATTCTCACATTTATTGTTAGGGATAACAATATGCCACGCGCTATCCATGTGGTCACTCGTATAACGTTAATAAATCGATGAATAAAAACTTTTTAGATAACAGATCTTCCCTGAAGGCACTCCCGAACCCACTTCTTCGAAATTATTTCTGTAGAGGCCGATAAAAAACGATATAAACCGAAAAAAACGCTCGTCTCCGTTTTTATCGTAACACACGCATTGACGCACTGATTCAAAAGCTTTAGTTTCTTAGCCAGTATGAAACCTCGTTGGCTAACGTTGCTGCAAGTTTGCCACCAGGGGAGCGCGTCGGGAATACGCCCTACAAATTCATGGTGGAAAAAAAGAGGAACAGGCGCCATTGTGCAAAGATTCAAGAGACTGGACAAAGACAAAGAGAAAAGGGACACCAGCTTAACTGTAAGGATTTCCAATGCAACATAGAAGAGGAGGCCTATGGAAAATCTACAGAGGAAAAGGACAAGCCAAGCTGTGAGAAATCTGCTGTTGAAACTAAAGGACAGCCAACCTGGGATAAAGAAGGATTTTCCCAACAAACGAAACAACAGGTCAGTCTTGGGCCACGCCCCGCTAAAATGACTTCTTTTGGAATTGCCCCACGAGCAACAGACCTGGGCTAGCCAGAAAGAAGATACTTCGAGAAACGCGTTACTCGGATTGTTTGTGCATTAACCATTTGTGTGAACATTAGGGACACTGAAAATAATTCATCGAACTTTTGCGCCATGCCAACTGCCCCAGGGATGGGAGCGAAGAGCGAGTACAGAGAAGAACGGCAGTGTATTTTCTCTGAACTTTGCTATTAAACAAACACATTGTAGCTACGCGCCTCGTGCGATATCACGTTCATCGCCCCGATCAAGCTTCAATAAAAGATTCTCAAAAGCCACTACACTGTCTTACAAACATCAAGACAAAATAATTCTGGACCGAATTATTTCTCAAGATGAGCAGATGTTTCAGGATTAACGAAGACATCTTCCTGGAAACTGTTTAGGTTTAATAACAGTTTCAAACCAGATCACCACGCAGTTGATCTGTGTAACTTTATTTTGCACACTCATCTTTTGGATGATGATTCTGCCACCAATCGCAGAATTCCACGTTTTGCCAAGTCTTGGCTGGAAAATTGTGCTCAACAGTATCTTTACTAAAGTGTTTTTATGATCTTATGTCATATTAAACAGCAAAAAAACTTTCGTGAACATTATGAAAATGTGCTATATCATCAGTGGCATACCTAGAGATTTTGCTGTCCTTTACCAATGACAGTCCATAACTTTACTGCCCTTATCAATACACACCAAAAATAAAACGGAAAATTCGTATTTCTAATGGAGAAAAATTTAATTTTGATCACAGAAAAATCGTGTTTTTATAACAGGGAAATCGGATTTTTCATAATAGAAATATCAGATTTTAATATAGAAAAATGTTTTTACAGAGCAAAAACCATATGTTCAATGTATACAATAAGAAATGAACGCAACTGTGTGGGGGATAATTTTTAAAGTTTTTGTATACCCTTATGTCTCACGTGAAAATTACTGCACGTACTGTGTATGCACTTCAAATGTATTGCTATCGTTATTAAATATGTGTTTAAGTGAAAGTTAATTATTTGAAAAAAGTTAAATAACTATGATAATTATATAAATTTAATACAGTTGTATACGTTTAAGTTTTCCAATTACCAAAAACCCTAATTTAAACTTCCTTATTTCAATATTTTTCAGCGAATATTGTAGCAACAGCCACAGTTTTGGCTTATGAAGAAGGAAAGTTCGATATCAACTATGTCTGTGAAAGAAGCAACGGGGTGGATATTAGCGACAGTAAGTTGCTTAAAATTGTCAAAGCAATGAGATAAATTATCATTTATTTTTAAGACACTTTATGAAGCATTATTGTCTACATTTCTTTTCCAGATTTTAATTTCGCTACTAAATTAAAACCATACAGTTGACAATCCTCACTTCTTCCTCCTTCCATAAAGTTTCAATGTTTGTAATATTTAGCTGAAATTTTTTTTTCAGGATTTTCTCTGGCAACAGTAAATAAAGAATTCAAAGAAGACGCTATTCAAAATGCATATGCGTCAATAGGAACTATTCCAAAAGAATACAATCATCACAGAATCTTGCAGGAAAACTGTGAGAATACAAATTAGAAATGCATGTGTATGCATATATGTTAAGCTTTAAATACAGTGACAACTTAATTGATGGGACACCAGTAAAATTTCACAAATTGACAAAATAAAAACACTTAGCAACTTTGAATCTGTTACGCCATTTTAACAGAACAAATAATGACAATTAACCAAAATTACTTATATTAAGTTATTTCATAATAAAATAATAGAAAATGGAAAACAACATTTTTTAGATGCAACATAAGTGATGGGACACTACCAAAATATACATGTAAAATATTGTACGACTAACTAATAATTTGTAGGACCACCATTATGTTTGGTGACATCTGCCAATCTTCTTGGCATGGAATCTCCATTTGTCATTTTATCTCTTGAGTAAAATTTGTGCCATTCATCCAATATCACTCTTTTGAGGTCTTATGATGGATTGCAGATGAATTAAGTGTGCATGAGATTGCGAAATTTATTGGAGTTAAGTAGATCGACTATTCAAAATATAGTTGAAACGTTTTACAAACAGTAACCGAGTTAAAATTAATCTAGAAGTGGTCCCAAATGAAAGTTTAGCAAGTGAACTGAGTGAGCTGTAAACAAGGTTGTGAAGAAATATCCCAGAACAACTGATTCGAATGAATCCACAATTGTCCAGGAAATTGATGGTATAACTATATATCCTAAAACCTGTCCCAAAGCTCTGGAATCTCCATTTGTCATTTTATCTCTTGAGTAAAATTTGTGCCATTCATCCAATATCACTCTTTTGAGGTCTTATGATGGATTGCAGATGAATTAAGTGTGCATGAGATTGCGAAATTTATTGGAGTTAAGTAGATCGACTATTCAAAATATAGTTGAAACGTTTTACAAACAGTAACCGAGTTAAAATTAATCTAGAAGTGGTCCCAAATGAAAGTTTAGCAAGTGAACTGAGTGAGCTGTAAACAAGGTTGTGAAGAAATATCCCAGAACAACTGATTCGAATGAATCCACAATTGTCCAGGAAATTGATGGTATAACTATATATCCTAAAACCTGTCCCAAAGCTCTTCATAGAAATGATTTCCATAGGCAAACTCAAGAAAGAAAAACCGCTTATTAGCAACACAAATCTAACAGGATGGTTAGACTTTGCAAATAAGCCCCTAAATCAGTCATTTGGAGGAAACGCGGCACAGTCTTGGGAACCGAACATTTAATACCAGCTGTAAAGCATGGTGGAGAGAGCATTGTTGTTAGGGGCTAGATGTCAGAATCTGGTGGTCAATTAAATTTTTATTGATGACATAATGTACAAATGTAAATATGTGGGCTGACTAAAATAGAATTTGGTACCAACTATAGCAAAATTGGGGTTAGGTACATGGTGGATATTTCAACTGGACAATGACACCGACTAAACATCACACTTAACTAAATAATGGATACTAATATGTATAACGTATCAATTCAACTTCATTCACCAGCACTGAGTCCTGACTTTAAAAAAAGAACTTTTATGGGAGATTTTGGGGAGAAATATTAAAAAGCACACCATTTCTAACAAAAAATTACCTCAAAGGAGTGCAATTTGATAAATGGCTAAACTTCTACATTAAAGAGATAAAATGACAGGTGGATTACATGCCAAGAAGATTGGCAGAAGTCACCAAACATGATGATGGTTCAACAAATTATTAGTTAGTCATATACAATATTTTACATGTAAATTCTGGATAGTGTCCCATCACTTATGTTGCATCTGAAAAATGTTTTTTCAATGTTATATTGTTTTATAATGAAATGTTGCAGCGACACACTTTCGAGAGGGAAACATCAAATTCTATTACTTACCTGAAACGACAAATAAAGGGCAAAATTAGTTTTTTAAAATATTGATTAGGGAAAAATTTCCCAATCACACAAAATCCTGTAATATTGGAATTTAACACTTTTTATGCTTAAATTGGGATAATTTCCGTTATGGTTATTTTTATCACTCAGGGGTTAAGCAGTGACTGGATTTCGTTTCCCCCTCTTCACGCAAACAACCTCCCAAGTTTGCTTGCACAAATATTCTCCTCCTTTTTAGGTCACTGAACCAATCCAGCGGCACACAGGTGTTATTGACCTGGGGCTTATTGGATCCTTCCAGCCCTGCTGCCATTGGATGGACCTGACCTATAAAAAGGGAAACCTCGGATTTTTTGACAGTCTTGTTAACTGGTTGTTAGTGATATTCATGTCACTCATTCTCACTTCATGCAAATGTGAATTGTAAATGTTCATGTTTTGGCAATTTTGTAATCCAGTCGTCATTGCAAAACATGAATAAACTGGGAACTGTTCCGTTAAACTTTTAGCCACTTAGCCTTCATTGGAAATTATTATCAGCATTCCATTTCAGTGTGTATCAACTGGATCTAGGATCTGAAGGACAGCGATCTTGGTCAAATCCTCAGGTCAGATATCTTTTTCAGGATTCTCACCACAAAGGGTGAATACTTAATTATTTCACAACTTTTGCCTTATGTTTTCAGAAAAAGAACACGGTTATGAATGTTTTTTGCTTGCCTGATGTGTTCTCCATTCACCCGAGAAGCTTTCCTTCAGCGCTGTTTCCACGAATTTAACACCTTCTGGCATGTTGTCGTGTCAACTGTGGACCACTCCTGCTTAAGTACTTTCCAAAGGCCATTGACAGTTTTAGCCTTGCAATGAAAAATGCGCTGTTTTAAATATCCAAACCCATAAAAATCCATTGGACTGATGTCGGGTGATTTGGTTGGAAAGTCCTCTTTCACAATTAAGTTTGGTTGCAATGTCCTCTTTCACAATTAAGTTTGGTTGGAATGTCCTTTTTCACAATGAATTCTCCCAGATTTCGTTGTTCTTTGAGGTATGACATCGTCAATTTGGCTGTATGTGATGGGGACTTGTCGTGTTAAAATGTCACTTTTGATGTCTCTTCAGGATACAATTGAGGAATTTCTTTTTCGAAATACGGTTTCAGAACGTTTTCAATGTAGTACTGGGCATTGACCTTGGTCGTTCTGGGCACTCTGTTCAGCGGAAGAGGTCCTCGGCCACTCATACCACCAACCACCATTAAGCCAATGGGCCAACTTTCATGGCAGTTCACAAGCCAATTGTTGTTGATTTTTTGATGATGTTGCTGGTACGGAATCTTTCTTTCAACATTACAGTTGCTCAGATAGAAGTAAGCCTCATCCAATGTCACCATCAATTCACTCTTGCCACCTGCTAAGTGGCGCTCATAAAATTTTCTTGAGTTGGTCCTTTTGTTTTTCTTATGATAAGTGAGCAATTTGCGAACCTTCGTCTTTTTCCTTATTTTGGCAACCAGATCAGCGTGGATAACATTTTGAATTGTCTTTTAGGATGTTCCCAAAAGTTTTTCCATATCTCTCCGACTTGGTGGATTCGGTTTTTCTATCATTTTTTTTCACTTTTTTGATGGTACTGGTAGTACGCACTTTACGTGACCTATGGAAAATCGGCACTTGCTAAACCAATTCCTTGGCCTGTCTTTTTTTATTTGTGGATTTGATGATATTTAGGATTGTTCCATAGGAAATCACAATTCCGACCTTTTTTAGTTGTTTGTAATCATTCTGCATGACATCCATTCTTCGGAAATTATTTTTACGCAATACTCGTCCTCCTCCTCTCTTTTGGTCGCCAATTTTTTTCCAGAAATGAAAAACGTGATTATCATGTAGTCACGTGCAATTTAAACAAAGCATTTTGAAAAATATTAACTAATTGCAGAGATATTTACATTTAAAGTCTTGAAATAATTAGGTCTTCATTCTCTGTAATAGTCTGGAGACTCCAAGCCTGAAGCATCTGTAGCCTTCACTGCAACAGTGGTAGCCCTAGCCTATAAGTTTTTGCTGTTGAGTGGCACGTACCGCTCCAAATTATCTTAGCTTGGATTTTGCCCTCTAACAAACTCCTAGATGGAGGACTACAACCAAAGCTCCAAAGAGCAGGAGGGACTCCCAACCTCCGCCACGCCGCTGCAGCAAGTATCTTCAATTAGGTCAACCTCCGCAGGCCTGTCTCCTTCCGCACAGCT
>JAQGAE010004929.1:0-11990 GCA_034696685.1 Julus scandinavius | reverse complement strand
GGGATAGATCCCCCCCCCCCCCGAAATCCAATAATTTTACAAATTTCAACCAGAATCCGCCAATTTTTAACCTGAATCCATCAATTTTGCGCGATTTTTGGACCTATTCCCCCCTCCCCTCGAAATGTGATCACATATACGGCCTTGGTAACAATACAATCCTATTAATCTTGGAAACATCGGAGAACCATATCCAGTTATAAGTATATACCATGACATTATACACTCCTTCATAATTTGCACCTGATAAGTTGCCGGAATAAACGAAAAGTTAGGGAAAGTATATCCATGTCATTCGTATAATACATATATTAAAGAAGCCAAAGGCTTTGAGCCATGCACATTGTACTCGAAGGTAACCAAAGTTGGATATGTTGAATCCCCGAATGATAAATGTGTTACGATATATCGCATCCTTGGCACTGACACGGCAAGACGAAGTTCACCACCGAGGCATGTTCGGCAAGGATCGCAAAAACGAGCTTCTGAAAGCCAGCAGCGGTGTTATCACCATGCAGGCTCCGTGAGAGAGGTCATCTCTCGGAGGTGATGTATCGCTCACCGTGGCCATAGCCTTCTTCACACGTCATTAATTCGCCCCTGCTGTAGGGCGAGTGTCAGTGGCGTGCCACGCTGTTACCGATCCATCAAGAAACGTTCACCGGTGCTACGCGCATCAGGATGCCGGCCCTTGCGCTTCCTCGGTCCGGTAGCCCGGTAATTTCACTCGCGAAAACGCGTGATGCTGTGACCCTAGGTGGTCAGTGTAAACAAGTTCTTGGACGTGTAAAACCGCCAGCCCGGTAGCGGACCTTTGCTACTCATGCAATGTCGTGATGTATCCCTACTGTTTGCTAAGGACAAAAACTCAATTGCACGGGGGTCATTAAGTTCCGTGAAAAATCGTGAATGGTCAGCGAAGCGATATATTAACGCGTTTTTGTGGGCCTATGCTATAAGGCTTATTAATGAGCAAACTAATAGGTACGGTAGCAGAGTGCAAACTTAAGAAAATGAAATAAAAAAAACTAACTCAAACATAACTCAACTCAGCTGTCGTCTGTATAATTGAAGATGCACCATTACGTATGCACGTCTGTAATCGTATGCGTGTTTTAGCATTAATTAGAGATGGAACATCTCGGGAGATTAATGAACTTTGAAAGTATGGTGTTGGGAAATTGCAGCTTGTGATATACTATGCATGCAGTAGGCGGACACGATGCTAAATTATGCTTTGTTTCAAAGTAAAAACTCAAAACTACTTAACGGGGGTTTGAAACCCTATCCTTTTCAATGGGTAAATTTGCAACGACACTCACAGCCAAACAAAAATAGATTAAATAAAAATAAAAATTGTTTAAAATGGCTTGATAAATCCGAAAGGTCATTCGCTTGTCGTTTTTCACTTTAAAATAGCAGATTTTTTTAAAATTAATAAACAAGTTTTAAAAAATGGCCGTTATTTTGCACACGCTGCCAACAGGTGGCAGCATGAGATAGGCACGTTGTGAGTGCAAAAATTCAAATAATAATTTAAATTAAAAAAATTACTATTTTAAAGTAAAAAACGACAAGCGATTGACCTTGCTGATTTATCGAGCTATTTTAAACAATTTTTATTTGTATTTAATCTCTTTTTGTTTGGCTGTGAGTGTCGTTGCAAATTTACCCATTCAAAAGAATAGGGTTTCAAACCCCCGTTAGAAAAACTTTGTTTGATGTCCTTTACTTGTGCTCAATTCAAAAAATTCGTGGATATACGTAAATCGTTCTAAGCATGCAACAGCCGTGGTCACGGAATGGATTTTGTCCTAACTGATAAACCTATTTGGATAGAATTTCTGGAAATGTGCATGTGCGCATGCGCAGAGAGCTGCACCATGTTCATGTCCAAATTTTATCCAAATCAGTTTTCAGTTAGGACGAAATTTTCTCCAATTTTTTCACTGAAATACAGTATTTAAAATCAAACTAACAATTAAGTCATGTGGTCCCAAAGTTAAGCTTCAAAAATGTAATAGAACAATTGAAAATTTTCATTCATTAGTGCCACAATTTTTCCCTGTTTCAGAAATATTTCAATCGTTGAAATTATAAACAATGAGATTTAGAGAAACTACAAAAAATACATTTGTATTTTTTAACTTGGCAGGTATAGTTTATCTTTCCCCAATTTGGTTGTTAGTACGATGTTGTCGATTATAATGCGAGCAACGAACGAAGCTTACCAAATATAAAATAATTCCATTGTTAGGTGGCGCGCAAAACATGTAACATAGAAGGCACTACAGCGTGAAATGATGATGAAACGATTAATTAATGATCCTCGAAGGGGTCGGGGTTTAGTGGGGTTTTGTTCTGGAAATAATCAGGCCGACAGAACAGTCAATTTCAACTTAATTAGGAGCAATCCGCAGGTGGTTATGATTTATTGTGCAATAATTGAGCCCCGCGTTGAAAACTCGCGTAATTTTCGAGCGTGTTTGCAAAATAGTTTTTAAATCGTAACAACATTACTGCAGTGATAAAGCTCTCACTTCAGATGAATACTAGCGATACCTTCACCTCCAAAGTTTCGTTTTGAAAACATCTACTTAACACCAACTACACCAACTAACTATAAATGAGTTGACACTTTCATTTCACGCCAGAAAACAGCATTGACAACTTAATAAATATACCATATTTATATATGTTTACGTATACAGTAAATAAAATTCCTCTTCAAATGCAAGGGTATGCAACATGCTAGTCAATATATATATATATATATATATATATATATATAATACGTTGAATAAAATAATGCCCGATTGCATTCACTAAAAAGCTTTTGTTTTCAAAATTAAGTTGTAAATTATTTCCCTTTTTAAGTTTGCAAAATTAACTTTCCACTTTTCCTATTCTTTCATAATAGTTTGCAATAAAAACAATTCAAAAGGTAAAACAACGCTGGGTACCATTTAGCACGTTAAATTCGATATAAACATAATGTGCTGTGATAATTTAGGTTCTCGCCTCTTTACGACCCATTGTACTAAACTGACAATATACATAGATTTTTTTACGCTTGAAATATACTGACTCTTACATAAAATTCTCTCAGATAACTTTGTGTATATCACTCGTAATTGGTCTACCCATGCAGGTTCGCTTTATAATCTCATTTAGCTCTGGAAAAGTTCTGGATTATTTAAATTCATATAATACACGCTAACTAGTTGCAGTAAAAACGGGGATAAATCTGTCAGAAGGTGTAATAACCATTGCCTATAAAAATACACTTTACATTCATTCAGACTCGCGTATCTATTTTTTAGTTTCAAAACGAGCGCTGCTAATGGTGCATTTCACTAAAAATACATTGGGTTCAGCGATCTAAGTACATGTATATCTCTTATGTTTATGAGAATCTTCAAACTGTTTTTCCTCACGGACACCAGGGGGGTTTGAGAGCTAATAAACTACCGATATATAGTGAGGGGATTTCATTCAGTTTTTAGACTTTAGTTTTATGGTGTGGTTTCCTTAGGCATAGACCTTGTAAAAAATACAGTGATGCTAGGCTGGCAAGGAGGGATATTAATCATAATAATGCAATTTGCACATTTTTTTTGTGGATTTTTACATTGTCTGCATTTGAATATCTTCTCAATGAATCTTAAGGTAGTTTTATATGCAAATTGTTATAACAAGACTATTATCCTATACATAGAAATTTTTAAAACAGACCCTATACAGCATGAAACTTATCAAAATGTAATTGATATGCCATGAATATTTCAACCAGAAAACAGCATACATGAATCAAGCCCAAGTTAGGTTAGATTAAATTATAGTAGATTTTGTTAGGTATAAGGGCTTCGAAATACTAGCTTTAAGTTAGGTTAGGGCTTTTTGTTGGCATTTATTTGTAAACATATGATTTCTGAACTGCATATTAATTGTGTGTATAAAACATGAAATGAGTAATTTACATAAATTGTTTTTTGTCCATTTTCATAATGGATTTGGCATAATTCTGTTGTTTTTTTCAGTAAAGTTAATCGTACTTGTTTTTGATTAGTAGATATACAGAATACTTCTGGTTCCATTGTCCATTGCACTAAACTTAAATATATACGGTGCATGCATCTGTGATTTAATATCTGTTTATTTCGTTATTCTCGCTAACTAAAGTAATTTAAAACGCCGATTAACACAAGTTTAGTTTCGTGCAGACGTGCTTTATGTAATGTTGACAGTTTAATAAGCAGATTATTCTGTACCTGATGAACTGACCCGTTAGTGGCACTTTCTAGGATGACTTATGGAGGGGTTGTAACCACCTTAAAAGGCTTTCGTGCAATTGTGAATGTTTCAATTAAAAGTAACCACGCGACGTTACTCGGACGAAGTTTATAATTATATATTTTTTGTTCCATTCTTTAATTTAAAAATGTTTACATGCAATATCTTAATGGAAAAGCAATTAAAGAAAATTGCGCCTTTAAAGAGCAGACATTCCGGTATAGGCTAACTGAAAACATCCTGTAGTTTACTTGGAAAAGCTAGTTTATAACAAGTAGGTCTTGCCAGAAAATAGTTTATAAAAAAATATCATTATGAAACTTTGTGTAAACAAACATTAAAATTAATTTTTAAGTAACTGCCATTAATATAGTAAATATAATAATTAAATTGCCATCTGTTTTATACAATTCAGTCGCTTGCTTTTATCGTGCTTTTTAATGTGCAAATTCCAAACTTTTTATTTTTTTAAAAAAGAAACCTGCCTTGATAAAGAAATGAATGACATTTTTAGCACGAAACCAAACGTATTCCTTCAAATTAATTTTGTCATTACAATGCTGCACCAGTACAACATCTTTGTGCTATGTATGGCATGCAGGAAGTACAAGTAGTACGTATGGTACGAACTGGAGATATAAACATAGATAAATTAATACTGATAAATTGCTCGTTTTCAAGGCCTACTTCAATATGTTGCCAATATATTGATAGAAAAGTACTTCCAATTAACCATTAGTTAACAATGTCAAGTGTTTTACAAATTTGGTATCTAGATTTGCATCAGAAACAAAAATGCACGCTGTCATATAGCCTATAGTTTATTTCAATTTAATATCCTGGGTGGTAAAATTACATAGGACCATATATGCCATGTGTCCCATGTGCTCCATAGTATTTTCTCCCATTTCTGTAAAACATTTATGATCATGTATGGAGTTTTATGTCTATTTATGGAAGAAAACATGGACGTAGATTCTTGTCCAAAGTATTAATATTGCACATACATTTGCACATGCTATTTTCAAAGATACAAAGTTCCTCTGATATGACATAAGTATCTTGTTTTGCAATTGAAGCCCAGTTGATTTATAAGCAATTCATATCACTACATTGTAAAATAGTGAACAACAGTACGTAAAATAGAATAATAGACTGCTTACTGCCAATTATTTTATAATAACACGGTAGGATTACCCAATTTATGTTATATGAAATGGCCCTAAATTTCATGATTGGATTACCGACAGTAAACGTTCACATGCAATATCAAAACCCCAAAGCGAGGAATTGATTTTTTTTATCCCACACGAAAACCTATTGGTCAACCTGAATGTGACGAACCAATGCGATTTATGTATGTACACGCCCAGGCAGTAATTATGGAAAAATAATTACTAAACTGGCATATAATTCACGACGTGCCAGTCTTTATAAAACTGAGCAGCAATTTCCCATCTCGACTGTATACATTACAACTATCGACAGCCTCAATGATAAGCCGGCGTGCCCTCAAACATTTTCCTTATCCTCGTCCATAAAACTTTAAAAATTAATTAAAATTCAAGGCATTAACTGACCACGTTCTTACAGCAGCAGCAGCATCTGTTTTAATTCATTTAATACAGATTTGTTATTTCGGCCACAAATTTCTCCTGACCATTAAAGACTCAAAACCGGCTGACCCCTTGCGGCCATTTTCTCGAAAATGTATATACAACGAAAAGCTGGCTGGCCGTGTATAAATACTAGCTCGTTTGCCCAACCTTGCCTTCAGGATAGCAATGAACTAATAATGACCAAACCAACAACCTTTTTTAGCAATCCTTCAACTCCCAAAAAATCAAGTAGCGTAGAAAAATAGCAACCATTTAGAAGAAAAAAACGAGATGCCAACATCTTTTTTCCCACGGAGGATGCTGACAATGAGCTATTGGGCCGGCATAAATCACGGCTTACTTATAATTACTAATTTCACCATCAGATATACCGCATAACATCCATAATACGCCAACGTAACACAGAAATGTCGTCCTCAAATGCTAATCACCATTGGAAAAAAAGGGGGAATTCTTAATTAAGTGACCACTAACTTCGTGCATAAGGTTCACGAGGTGCCAAATAAGAATAAATCTACATGTAAATAACCGCATTAACTATCTAATTTTTCATGAAATAAGATTTATACAGGAAAACCAGTAATGAGCCACATTGCATTATTCCATGAAAATGATTTTTTTAGTTTTTTGCTAGTGAATAATTATGAATATGCATTATATCACACATGACATGCCTGTGTTCAATAACGCATTTTGATAAATAATAACTGTTCAAAACAATAGGTACCTTCAGATAGGTCATAGGTCACCTTTTTAGCATATATGGAATGACATAGGAATGATATATATAGTATGGCACTCCATCGACGTTTTGATACAACGTACCTATAATAATTCTACAATATCTATGAGAAAGAAGACTATTCATCAAAACATGTAAATGTTGTCTGATACTTGACAATTTACATAAAAATCTACTTTTGGAATAACGACAATTGTAATTTTACCAAATAGGCATGACGAATCTGCTCATCTGATGCGCTATTGTTAAAAATGATAGCTAGCCTTTTACATAATTGATAGCCTTTTACATTTGACATTATCGCAGATTCGGTTGATGTATTTTTGATAGCGGAAATGTCTATTTGGTCAGGAAATGTTTCAAGGCACACATTAAGCTTGCAAGCATCATTAAAAATCTGTCAAATATAAAGCATCAGAAATGTGGGGATAAAAGTATATATTATTCTGTTTTACGGTTGACAACAGGCAAAAGAATACAAAGATGACCGGTCAGTTTTAGAATGTATAGCGTGATGTTTGAGGGACGTAAGACGTTCTAGTAGCACTTTAACGCCATTGTTTGTTGCCACCTTGCAACCAAAACTACAGCTTGTCACAACTTGCTGTCATTTTTTTTCACTCAGAAAAAGATGACTTAACATTGCTTTGAATGAAATTATAAATAAAGAACTACTCCATAATCCGTGTTCCAAGATGGCGCCACATGAGGCACTTCAATATTTGCCGCCATTTTGGAACATGCGTGTGATAACAACCTCAGGATTTCATTTTCACTAAATTCAATCGCCAAAATTTGGAAGCACTTGCTTGGGGGTCGTCTTCTACAAAACGATCTTAAATTTCACATCACGTTTCGTTCACTAATTGGAAAGGGTGTGGTCACTAGCTTTAATCACCGGTATTTTCTAGGCAGTTCATACGCTGCATCAATCACAGATGGGACAAGAGCGAAAATTGCTGAAAAACTCTTGATCAGCGCCATGATGGGTTGGTTTTTTGTGTTGTTTGAGGGAATTTTTATCACACTGACACTACTGGTTTGGCTGACCAACTATAACTACACACGAACAGGGGTCGCCACAAAAGCATGCCCATCAGCGCCACCTCTGGCCATCCAATTTTCAACTCAAAACCCTACAGGTCAGCTCAAAAAATGCCAAGTAAAACGTTTTTGACTCAGCACACGCTAACATTTCTTAAGGGGATAATGAAATGAAATTTCACTATTAAAGTAACTATACGTGAAAGTTACAAGCGTGGTTCTGAAGCTTCAATTTTCCTTGCACGTTACAAATATAAATTACAGCTTTTATACAACATTTTTAGCAGATGTCATCCGATTAGGATACTTAAAAAAGCATAGTTGCAGATTATTTTGAAATTTTAGCTTATACAAGTTCATGCCCTAATGAAAAAAGGAGATGATTGTTGAAGAAATGTCTAACATTGTATTTTCCCAAGTCATGATAATAAACACTATAGTACACTACAAATAAAAACATTAAAACAGCTTTGGTAAAATCAAATAGGTGACTGTATTGTGTGAATTTGAAGGACGTGTTCATTAAGGTCGGTATACACCAAAGGAAACATACACAAGAAACACTGAAACAAAGTTTCCAGCATGTTTTTCGAAACATGTGTCGCAAATTTCCTTTGATCCAGACCGCCTCTTGAGCCTCTTGAGACCGCCAGGAAACACGAAATATGTCAGAAAATGGCAGTTTTTCGACACATGTTTCACAAACACTTCGGGACACACCAAAGTAGCAAGTGTATGTTTCATGTCTTAATGTTTCCTTTGGTGCATACTTTGGACATGTTTTTACCATTGCTAGAAACATGTTTCTACCATAATTATGTTTCAACCAATATTATGTTTCTACCATAATTATGTTTCTATCATTGCTAGAAACTTGTTTCTACCAATGCTACAAACATGCTTCTACCATAATTATGTTTCTACCATTGCTAGAAACATGTTTCTACCATAATTATGTTTCTACCATTGCTAGAAACATGTTTCTATCATATGTTTCTACCATTGCTAGAAACATGTTTCTATCATATGTTTCTACCATTGCTAGAAACATGTTTCTACTATAACTTTTATGAGAAAGCTATAAACTACATTTCTTATAAAAAAAAGAAAGAAATCAGGTATTTTAAATATTTCTTCAAAACTGGCCAAAGTGTTTTTAAGCGTGTAAACAGATGTAAACACCATGGGAAAAAGCTCAAAGACTCGCTACAACATCAAGAAATGTTGCCACAGTCCATACATAAATAAGCAATTATGTTAAATAAAGTGAGCTTTAAAATTCTTGTTCGGTACTTGCTTTTGAGAAATTTCATGTCAAATAAAAACATTACTTGTTCCCTGTTATGGATCCCCTAAATTCTTTTGAAAAAAATGTACAAGAACTAGCAGAGCATTCCTTAAATGCCAAGTTGACAACAACACTGCAATGAACTGTATCGCATTCCCTGCACAAAGACTAGGTGTTTTTTTTAACAGAGGATAAAAAACTATCATTTATTCATTCTAAGCCATCAATAAACCAAGTTAACTAACCAGTATTTTGAAGTCATTTATTGCTAACAAGTGCGAGCTATTATATACACACACTCGCACAAGTTGTCTAGAAAAGATGTTATTTGATGCTTCTGAGGCCATGGAGGTTAAAAAAAATTAAGTTTGCTTATTTGGGAGTGGACAGGAGAGGAAGCATTTAAAGATAGAGAAGCTACTGTAGTAAAAAAAATAAAAGATAACGAGTGCATTTCAAATGGCAACTGGTCCTGCATAAGCAATGTTAGTGGCAAAAAGAAGGCGCTTCATTAGCATGTAACAAACCGAAAGGGTTAAACGAATCAAACAGCACGTATTCAGAATAAGAATTCAAGGGGAACAAAAGATTAATCCTGTATTTTTTTACTCTTTTAATTGCTTGAACGCAATTATTACTCAAATGCACAGTTAGGTTCATGGATTTGATTAGATAGCTGGCAATTAGCAGGATTTACTCCGACAAAATGCCATTTTTAGCTCGACCAATAACGATGCATTAATACAAGATACCAATCCATGAACATTAATATGAATAAACGGGTTTATTTATATTATGCATTTATGAAAAATACTAAATATATTAGAAAGTGAGGTGTTCGAATATTTATTGAAATTTAGACCAGCCATTTTGAGTTTTGAGAAAAATAAAACTTGTCGAGCCTGATTTGATTTTTATTATTTTTTAAAGCTTTTATACAAAAACACAAAAACAAGCATTGGAAAACTTGTTATCTGAAAGCTAATATATAAAAATCAAATAAAAACTACAACAAAATGAAAAAATAGGAAATTTCTGTAACAATGTTAGGTTGATGCCAATATTCAAGTTTAAGCTTGTCACGCCATATTAAATTTGGAGCAAATGCTTTTATAGGGCGAGTAAATGCCCTCATGTGAATAAATCAATCATTTAATTTTTATTCAAATATAACAGTAGTTATCATACTGCATACTAATATGCATATTTTGGCCCCAAAGGGCTGCTGTGTAGTAATACAAGCTAGTTTATCCATCGATAATAAATTAGTTAAAATAAAAACTTTTCAATTTTTTTCAAAATATTTTGATTTATTTTACTCTGTGCTCCCTTTTATAGAAACGCATATACAATGTATAATTATACAAAAGCCTTAAAGCTCATCTTTTCTTTAAGTAAGTGCTCCCATAATTTAACCCATAAGAGAATATTTAAATTTATTCTTACTAGTAATTAACTTTTCTAACTAATGAAGTAAAATATTTTTTTTTGTTTAAATTTAGAAAGGTTGTAATTTTTACGAAATTAGGAATATTTATATTTAAAATTAGAATCCGAACCATCAATTATTCGCCAATGAAATAGTTGATGCAATAAGTCCATCAAATTTGGAGTAACAAGAATTCAGATTTGATCTGGTCAATCACCTGGTCAGCAGTAGCCTACACAGGTGTCTACTTAGCATTTTCATTTAACCACTTAATTGCATTTATAAAGTAGCTTGCTATACTTAAAAATCTTAAGTATAATTACGGAACAAAAGGTGCAGATTGAAATGAATTCATTTTTAAAATTATAACTAGTTTTGCATTATCATTAAAATGCAATCTATATTTTTTAAGGATGTCCTAAGTCAAAATGCAAATATACAAGCTGGTGTATTACGGACAAGCAATAAAACCATTACTATGGATTATTAATATTATTGCCAAAGGCAAATACTTAATTGACCGGACTTCAGATAACTTCCTTCCGACATACCATCGAACTTAAATTGAGCTATGTCTTTTTTTTTTTTAAATTTGGCACAAAAATGGAATCCAGATTACTAAAATTACGCATTATTACGATGCAGATAAGTTGCCAAATTTCACGCCCTGTTAAACTAAAATTTCATAAATTAAGGATTAACCATTTTCTCCAGTAAATCTTGCTAAAGTAATTGTTATGGAAATGTTTCGCGTTTTATGACTATAAACAAGTTTTGCAAATCGCCTGTTGAACAACTGGGATTATAGTTAATCAATTCCAAATCAAACTATTCCTGCTACAAAAAAAAATGTAATTCTCAAATTCAAATGGGGTTAGGTGCAGCCGGCCATGAGAAAATACCGACCTTTTTTTTTGGTTAAATTTATATTGAATCTCAATACAATGTATTTATTGAGATTTGATATTAAAAAATAATTTTATTACAATATATATTTATTGAATAATAAATACATAAATCAGTGATATTGACATAACAAAGATACCGGTGTCATTTCGAGTGATTGAAATGTATCGATCTTACTGTTGTGTACAAAACTTAAATTAATATATGCGTCATAAAATTTACAACGCTCAAGTATAATATAAAAAGCAAGGATATTTTCTTCCTTTTTTGGGCAATTTCAAAAAGCGACAAGAAGATAGATGTGCATGCTCAACATGAAAAATGTTATATATATAATTATACATAATTTCATCTTTTTAGGATATATTTCATACGGAATAAACGTTACATATACACATATATATACTTGGAAATATTTAAGCTATACAAACTGTAGGTTATATTATATTTAGAAAATTGCATGAAGAACTCAATTATAAAGTGTTCTTTTTAGTGGTATAAACATGTCTAGATGAGTGAACTTTACTATACTTTACAAATAACATACTGATATGTAAGATGTTATGTGAGATTCCATTATATGCATCTGCTTAAATGCCGACGCCGGCGGTCGAGTGGGTTACGTGCTTGCCTCTCGATCCTAAGATGCTGGGTTCGCTCCCAGGTCGA